>JAHLGO010018673.1:0-50513 GCA_020615895.1 Ceriops decandra | reverse complement strand
GTAATATTTTCATAAATAACCAATGTATTTTTTTCTTTTTCTTTCTTTAGTAGAACCAAAGATTCAAGAATAGTTTCCTAAGCAACTTCTTTTTCTTTCTATGCTTTGACTAAAGGTTTAAGAATGATTTCTTATTTCTAAGCAACCTTTCCAATCATTAGATCGCTATTTAAGCAAGAGCAAATAGATTGATTGTTAAGTTTTAAAGTGTGCATCCCTAGTCTTAGGTCTAAGTAGGGCAAGGAATGGTATTAGAGCATAGCATTTGATTTAGAGCTAGGTGCCTTGGAGTTAGACTCAGATCGTGCTAACCCGTGTGACACTTAGACACCTTGTGAGATAAGATAAACTAAGTAAGCCATAAAAAATTTGAGAGAATCGACTTGGAGTCAAGAAAGGGTAAAAATGGATAAGGAAACCGAAGGTACAAGAGAGAGCTTTGCAAAGAAGAGAACTTTCAATTCAATGGTATCTTACAAATGAGAGGAGTGAGTTATTTATAGTGATTACACCTCTTCAATGTGTAGCTCCAATCACTTGTTCTAAAGTTCTATAAAACTATCTAGATCAAGACTACTCTAAAATAGTTTAGATATTTACAAGAGAGAATTCTAGAGACTTGAAACATAAGCATTCATCTAGAATGTTCTCGCTAAGTCTCTAGGGCAACAATCGGGCTAGGCGTCCAACGGGCATAGTTTGGCAATGCTCTTGGGATGGGCTGTGACATCCTCTCCCACTTAATCTCATGACTCATAATGCCTTCATCCTTGTAACGTAGAATGTGGTTAGCAAATTGCCAAAGTAAATCTTCTCATTCCCAACTAACCTTATGGTCCCACTTGACTAAGTACTCAGAGCAATTAGGAACTCCCCTTTTTCGTATCACCCTATGAGGAAGGATGCATTCCACTTCCTAGTTAAATTTGATGATGACGGCAGCTGGTATACTCTTGGATTCCCCATGACTTGGATCTTCGGTGTCTTCATGAAAGGTCTTTAGAAGACTTACATGGAAGATATTGTGAATTTTGAGTCTTAAGGGAAGTTGGACTTGGTAGGCAGCCTTCCTTACCCACTTGATTATGGGAAATGGCCCTTCATATCTCCTTACTAACCCTTTATGCATTCTGCTTAAGGATTTGAATTGGTTAGGTAGTAACTTTACCATTACCAAGTCTCCATCAGCAGATTCCTTTCGGCATCGCTTGGCATCGGCCCATTTTTTCATCCATTTGGCAGCTTTGTCAAGGCCAGCTCTTGTGATATCTACCTCCTTGTGCCATTCTTTTGCAAACTTGTAGGCAGTAGGGTTATTTCCCATGTAAGAAGAGGCAACAATACTTAGGGCTAGAGGCTGTTGTCTGTGCCATTCTTTTACAATACTTCTGCTTGCTACTTCGCTCCTTTGGAGGTTGTAAGAGAATTGGGCAACGTCAAGCAATTTTGCCCAATCTAACTTATAGGCATTGACATAGTGTCGTAGGTATTGTTCTAACAAAGCATTGATGCACTTGGTTTGGCCATCACTTTGGGGATAGAAGCTAGTTAAGAAGTTCAAATCAGTCTCTAACAACTTGAACTACTCGCACCAGAACTTGCTTGTGAAGTGGGGATCTCTATCGCTTACTATGTTTTTAGGTACTCCCCACAATAAGATCCAAACTCAAAATATTTTCTTTTGTTAAGACTAATAAGTCTTATCATATACGGTAATCATAGTCATTACTATCATTAGAAGTAAAAGAGCTATTACCTTTTTAAGTAGAAGGAGTAGTTTCTTTATCTTCTAGTTTAGAGCATTTTTAATAATAATATCTCTTCAACATTATGGTGATTGAACCAATGTATTATTTTCATAAATAACCAATGTATTTTTTCTTTTTCTTTCTCTAGTAGAACCAAAGATTCAAGAATAGTTTCTTAAGCAACTTCTTTTTCTTTCTATGTTTTGACTAAAGGTTTAAGAATGATTTCTTATTTCTAAGCAACCTTTCCAATGATTAGATCACTATTTAAGCAAGAGCAAATAGATTGATTGTTAAGTTTTAAAGTGTGCATTCCTAGTCTTAGGTCTAAGTAGGGCAAGGAATGGTATTAGAGCATAGCATTTGATTTAGAGCTAGGTGTCTTGGAGTTAGACTCAAATCGTGCTAACCCGTGTGACACTTAGACACCTTGTGAGATAAGATGAACTATGTAAGCCATAAAAAGTTTGAGAGAATCAACTTGGAGTCAAGAAAGGGTAGAAATGGATAAGGAAACCGAAGGTACAAGAGAGAGCTTTGCAAAGAAGAGAACTTTCAATTCAATGGTATCTTACAAATGAGAGGAGTGAGTTATTTATAGTGATTACACCTCTTCAATGTGTAGCTACAATCACTTGTTCTAAAGTTCTATGAAACTATCTAGATCAAGACTACTCTAAAATAGTTTAGATATTTACAAGAGAGAATTCTAGAGATTTGAAACATAAGCATTCATCTAGAATGTTCTGGCTAAGTCTCTAGGGCAACAATTGGGCTAGGCATCCAACGGGCATAGTTTGGCAATGCTCTTAGGATGGGCTGTGACATCCTCTCCCCCTTAATCTCGTGACTCATTATGCCTTCATCCTTGTAACGTAGAATGGGGTTAGCAAATTGCCAAAGTAAATCTTCTCATTCCCAACTAACCTTATGGTCCCACTTGACTAATTACTTAGAGCAATTAAGAACTCCCCTTTTTTGTATCACCCTATCAGGAAGGGTGCATTCCACTTCCTTATTAAATTTGATGATGATGGCAGTTGGTATACGCTTAGATTCCCGATGACTTGGATCTTCGGTGTCTTCATGAAAGGCCTTTAGAAGACTTACATGGAAGATATTGTGAATTATGAGTCTTAAGGGAATTTGGACTTGGTAGGCAGCCTTCCTTACCCACTTGATTATGGGAAATGGCCCTTCATATCTCCTTACCAACCCTTTATGCATTCTGCATAAGGATTTGAATTGGTTGGGTAGTAACTTTACCATTACCAAGTCTCCCTCAGCAGATTCCTTTGGGCATCACTTGGCATCGGCCCATTTTTTCATTCGTTTGGCAGCTTTGTCAAGGCCAGCTCTTGTGATATCTACCTCCTTGTGCCATTCATTTGCACACTTGTAGGTAGTAGGGTTATTTCCCTTGTAAGAAGAGGCAACAATACTTAGGGCTAGAGGCTGTTGTCTGTGCCATTCTTTTACAATACTTTTGCCTGCTATTTCGCTCCTTTGGAGGTTATAAGAGAATTGGGCAACATCAAGCAATTTTGCCCAATCTTACTGATGGGCATTGACATAGTGCCGTAGGTATTGTTCTAACAAAGCATTGATGCACTTGGTTTGGCCATCATTTTGGGGATAGAAGCTAGTTAAGAAGTTCAAATCAGTCTCTAACAACTTGAACTACTAGCACCAAAACTTGCTTGTGAAGTGGGGATCTCTATCGCTTACTATGCTTTTAGGTACTCCCCACAATAAGATCCAAACTCAAAATATTTTCTTTTGTTAAGACTAATAAGTCTTATCATATACAATAATCATAGTCACTACTATCACTAGAAGTAAAAGAGCTATTACCTTTTTAAGTAGAAGGAGTATTTTCTTTATCTTCTAGTCTATAGTGTTTTTAATAAGAATATCTCTTAAGCATCTTTGGAGTTAGATTTAATCTGTTCCTCCTTTTCTTCAATAGGTTTAACCTATATTTTTTCAACAGTATTATTTTCATATTTGGCCAATGTATTTTTTCTTCTTCTTTCTTTAGTTGAACCAAAGATTCAAGAATAGTTTCTTAAGCAACTTCTTTTTCTTTCTATGGTTTGATTAAAGGTTCAATAATGATTTCCTATTTCTAAGCAACCTTTTCAATCATTGGATCGCTATTTAAGCAAGAGCCAATAGATAGATTGTTAAGTTTTAAAGTGTGCATCCCTAGTCTTAGGTCTATGTAGGGCAAGGAATGGTATTAGAGCATAGCATCTGATTTAGAGCTAGGTGTCATGGAGTTAGACTCAGTTTGCACTAAACCATGCGACACTTAGGAACCTTGTGAGACTTAAAGTGTTTGAGAGAATCGACTTGGAGTCAAGAAAGGATAGAAAGGGATAAGGAAACCGAAGGCACAAGAGAGAGCTTGGCAAAGAAGAGAACTTTCAATTCAATGATATCTTACAAATGAGAGGAGTGGGGTATTTATAGTGATTCCATCTCCTTAATGTGTGGCTACAATTGCTTGTTCCAAATTTCTATGGAACCCTCTAAATCAAGACTATTGTAAAATAGTTTAGATATTTACAAGAGAGAATTCTAGAGACTTGACACATAAGCATTCATCTAGAATGTTCTGGCCAAGTCTTTTGGGCAACAATTGGGCTAGGCATCCATTGGGCCTAGTTTGGCAATGCTCTTGGGACGGGCCATTACATCCTCCCCCAC
Source organism: Ceriops decandra (assembly GCA_020615895.1). Taxonomy (NCBI): domain Eukaryota; kingdom Viridiplantae; phylum Streptophyta; class Magnoliopsida; order Malpighiales; family Rhizophoraceae; genus Ceriops; species Ceriops decandra. The sequence goes on along the minus strand of JAHLGO010018673.1, from coordinate 46,053 downwards.
TTAATCTCATGACATCCTCATCATGCCTTTGTCCTTTTAACATTGAATGTGGTTAGCAAATTGCCAATGTAAATCTTCTCATTCCCAACTAACCTCATGGTCCCACTTGACTAAGTACTCGATGTAATTAGGAACTCCCCTTTTTTGTATTACCCTATCAGGAAGGATGCATTCCACTTCCTTGTTAAATTTGATGATGATGGCAGTTGGTGCATGCTTGGATTCCCCATGACTTGGATCTTTGGTGTTTTTATGAAGGTCTTTAGAAGACTTACATGGAAGACATTGTGACTTTTAAGTCTTAGCGAAAGTTGGACTTGGTAGGCAGCCTTCCCTACCCGTTTGATTGTGGGAAATGGCCCTTCATATCTCCTCACCAAGCCTTTATGCACTTTGCATGAGGACTTGAATTGGTTGGGTAACAAATTTACCATCACCAAGTCTCCCTCCACATATTCCTTTGGACATCGCTTGGCATTGGCCCACTTTTTCATCTATTTGGCAGCTTTGTCAAGGCCGGCTCTTGTGATGTTTGCCTCCTTGTGACATTCCTTTGCAAACTTGTAGGCAGAAGGATTGTTTCCTATGTAAAAAGAGGCAACAGCACTTGGTGTTAAAGGCTGTTGTCCTGTGACAATTTCAAAGGGACTTCTACCTATTACTTCACTCCTTTGGAGGTTGTAGGAGAATTGGGCAACGTCAAGTAGCTTTTCCCAATCTCACTGATGGGCATTGACATAGTGCCGTAGGTATTGTTCCAACAAAGTATTGATGCATTCGGTTTGGCCATCACTTTGGGGATGGAAGCTAGTTAAGAAGTTCAAATAAGTCCTTAACAACTTAAACCACTTGCACCAAAACTTGCTTGTGAAGCAGGGATCTCTATCACTTACTATGCTTTTAGGTACTCCCCACAACTTTACAACATTCTTGAAGAATAAGCGAACTATTTTGTTGACTTTGTAGTCAACGGGAGTTGGAATGAAGGTGGTGTACTTGCTGAATCAATCAATAATCACCATGATGCTTCCAAACCCATCAGACTTGGGTAAGGCCATGATGAAGTCCTTTAAGACACTTTCCCAAGGTTTTTTGGCAATTGGTAGTACTTAGAGTCACTAAATTTTGCTTCTTGTTATGCCATGAAACACATCTATTACCCAAATAAAATGCACCATTCGATGTAGAGCTTTTGTTATCATAATTTCCAACCCAATTAGCATCTATATACCCATATAAATTAAGTTACCCACTTTTATCATAAACCAACCCATAATTTATTGTGCCTTTAACATATCTCAAGATTAATTTAGCAGTCATAAGGTAAGGTCCCTTGGGTTCACATTGAAATCTAGCATAAAGTATTACAGTAAAAACAACATCAGGCCTTAATGTTGTTAAATATAGTAAACTTCCAATCAACTTTCTATATTCCTTCTGATCAACTATTATGCCTTCTTTGTCTTTGCTTAACTTTCTTCCAACAGTGATGGAAATGTTTAATTCTTTAGAGATCTCCATCCTAAGCCTTTTTAATAGCTTACAAGCATATTTTTCTCGAGAGAGGAAAATTTCAGCCTTGGATTTCAACACTTGTAGCTTTAAGAAGAATTTCATTTCACCTAGCACAGACATCTCAAACTTTTTCTTCATCTAAACAACCAAGGCAGTGTAAAGGGCCTCATTCCTTTATGTACAAGTTGCTGTCCACATTCCTTTTCAACATAAACCATGCTTTTGGAGCTTGCTTTAAGCCATATATAACCATTTTCAATTTACACACATTTAAACCATTATGGTTAAGTATAAAACCATCAAGTTGTTTAATAAATACCTCTTCTTTAAGCTCTCCATTTAAAAATGCAAAATTCACATCCATCTGATAAAATTTATAATTTCTTTAAGTAGCAATAGCCATAAATATTCTAATTGCTTCAAGTTTGGTCATATGACCAAAGGTCTCTTCAAAATCAACACCTTTTACTTATGAGTAGCCTTTACAAATGAGTTTTGCCTTCTTTCTTACAACCTCACCATTTTCATTGAGCTTATTTTTAAACACCCACTTGGTTCTAATGATGCTTTTCCCTTTACATCTTAGAACTAAACACCAAGTGTTCTTTTCAATTTGATCAAGCTCTTCATTCATAACACACACCCATTCCTTGTGCTTTAATGCTTCTTCCACTAACTTAGGTTCAACTTTAGAGATTAATGAGTTTTGTTCACGACTGTTTAGCCTTCTTCTAGTTTACACAAAATCCTCTTTACTTCTAATGATGTTTTTAACCTCAACTTTAGCTTTAACATTTTTATGAGTTTGTGAATGTCTTCATTCATTTTCATTATGCTGAATAGCCTCTGATTAATCATTTTTAAATTCTTTTTCATTATCACACATGACATCTTCAGCTTCCTCATGTCATGATTACATTGTGGAACCATCTTTAATCACTTTAACATTAAAGTTATATTTGATTTTCTATAGCCTTTTGTTATAACATCTGAAACCTCTTCCATTTGGTAGATAGCCCAAGAATATGCCTTCATTAGCCTTCTTATCAAAATTTTCAAGATTCTTGCCTTTAATTTTAATAAGGTACAGGCTTCTAAATACTTTAAAATATTTTACATTTGACTTCTTTCCATTCTACAACTCATAGGGTGTCTTCTATATATGTGATCTCATCAAGCATCTATTTTGAATTTGAGTGGCTTTAGTAATAACTTGTAGAAGAGAAAACTAGCAGAGGAGAGAATCTGCACAGAAGAGAACCTACAAAAGGAGAAAGCAGCACAGCAGAAAACAACAGGTAGCACCACTATAGAAAATAAGAGGCTGCGGCATAGTAGAAAAGAATAAGTAGTAGTATAGCAAAAAACAATAGGTAATGGCACAGTAGAAAATAAGAGGCAGTGGCACAAAAGAGATAGTAAATAAGGTAAAGATTGGCAGTGCAAAAGGTATATACCAACAATAAGGAACGAGAAAAGCAGTTTGCCACCATAGCAATCTATACATTTGGAGAGATCTTTCTCAGGAAAGTTTTTGTCATAAACTTTTAGTGAACTTCAATAAGAAAGGGTGAGAAGCCCTTGGTGTAATCAAGAGATCATTGTAAGTGGTTGAGGAGTGATCGTTCCATAGTGGTTAAGGAGAGATCCTTCCACAACATTAGTTGTATCCTTTGATAAGAAGAGTAGATCATGTGATCTAAGAGTGATCCTATCACATTATGGATGTAGCTCACATATTGTGAGTGAAACACCTAAAAGTTTTGTGTGTTCTCAGGTGCTTGCTTGATATCCATATGGCCATTCTCACTTAAAGAAGCAAGATAAAATAGATCATAGACTTTAACAAGTTATAGAGGTTTAATCTTGACAAATTTGTAAAAACGTAAACATCTCACATTGATTCAACCCCTCCCCCTCTCAATGTGAGACCTAAGAAGGTCCTTATCAATTGGTATTAGATCTAGATTCCTCTATTGATCCATTCTACTTAGATCTAAAAGTTTTGTTGCTACTATGAATCTTTACATCTAATGCTAGTTAATATCACGGAGAGCATGAACAATGTTAACAATAGGGGCATTCCCCACTTTTGATGGACAAAATTATTAATTATAGAAGAAAGGAATGTTCCCATATCTACTGTTACTTGGTCTGAATGTGTTTGAATTTGCTATCAGTGGCTTCACTCTTATTGCTGAAGGGGTTGCTATGATGCATACAAATAAGAAGAATTTAGAGTATGATGGAAAAGCTGAAATTGCCTTATATGCTTCCTTATCAAACAAAGAGTTCACCAAAATGATGGGGTGCAACACAATCAAACAAATTTAGAACAAATTGAAGAATATTTATCAAGGAGACAAGGTTGTGAAGGAAGCTATACTACAAATTTGGAGGAGCAAATTTGAAGATATAAAGATGTTGAATGATGAATTGGTGGATGCCTTTTTTATGAGAGTAAATGAAATTATATGCTCCATTAGAGGCTATGGAGAGGAGATTAATGATTTTATTATGGTAAGGAAGATACTTAGAACCTTACCATAAGCTTTTAATTTCAAATATCCCTTCATAGAAAATAGAGATTTGGATAGGCTGTCCTTGGAAGATTTACACAGCATATTTGTGGCTTATAAAATTATAATAGCCCTAATGAGAAAGAAAATAAGCTTAAGACAGAGAAGGACAACTCCTTCAAGGTAATGAAGAAATTAAAGATTAAAGAACAAGAAGAAGAATTTGACAGCATCTCTGAAGTTAAAAATGGTAATACTAAACATGATAAAGTCATGACATAAATCATCAAGAATATGGGAAAAGGAAAATGGAAGTATAAAGGAAAATTACCCTTGAAGTGCTTTAGTTGTGGAGGCATTGGGCTCTTTGTTGTGGACTACCCAAAGAAAAAAGAAGTAAATAGTGATGATGATGATGAGTCAGCCCCAATGAGGAGAACAAAGAAATCCAACTATTCTAAATATGATAATTCAAGGGCAAAAGGGAAAAAGAAACTCTTCAGATCCAAAAGAAGAAATTTCTTGAGCAAACTGGATGAACAAGATTTTGAAGAAGAAGCTGATGATGATTCCAACGATGATGATGCAAAAAATGTGCTGGTTGCATAGGTAAATGATGAAAACGAATCCTCAAGTGATGAGGATTTAGCCAAAGAGGAAGAGAATGAGTTGGTGTAGAAGCTTGAGAATGAATTGAGAGCTTATTTGCATGAAAACAGTAAGCTAGAAAAGGAGGTAAAAAATCTCAAGAAGCTAAATAAAAATTCTATTATTGATAAATCTGATCTTCAAGTGAAAGAAAAGGAGTTTAAAGTAAGGAGTACTTTGTTGAGCCCATCGTTAATGGTTAATGTTGGATTTGTTGTCAATAGTATCTCACACAGTTGTTCGTGTTAATTTGATATTTTGAATGTCATTAAGATATAGAGAAGTCATTGGTAAATACCATTAATGGTAGATCAACTCTAAGGTCAATTAGTCAATGTTGATTGTTGATAAGACTGATCGTTGACCCTTGACCTTTGACCCTAAATTTTAGAAATCAAATATGGTCATTGATTGTAGGGCAACCCTTAGGAATCAATGTTGACTGTTGATGATTGAGCAACCATATATCTTAAAGCCTATAAATACATCTATGCATCTTTTAAGATAAGTGTGTGCTACAAAAAAGAGATTGACCAGGTACAAAGAGAGAATGGCAAAGAGAGAGGGAGCCACCAAAAAAAGAGTGATTGGCAAAGATTGTAGCATAGTGCAACCAGCCAAAAGGTGACAACAGCCACTAAAGAAAGAGGCAACCACTCCAAAAAAAGGGGGAGTTGTAGCAACTGGTAACACTACTAAAGGTAAAAAAAAGGCAATAGCCAACCAAACCAAAGGGAGAAGAAAAAGGCAGTAGCTGGCCAACCAAAGGGAGAAGAAGAAGGTAATAACCAACTAAACCAAAGGGAGAAGCAGAAGGCATGCAGCAGCCATACCAAACTAGAAGAGATGTGTGGCAATCACACCAAACTAGAGGAGAATGTGTAGCAACTAATCAGCCACCCAAGGAAGAAGTTGTAGTAACCAATCAAGGAGAGGTGTAGCAATTAGCAAACCAATCAAGGAGAGGTGTAACAGTAGATAAACCAATCAAGGACAAGGAGAAGCTGCAGTAGCCTCCCAAAGGAAAAGGTGTCATAGCCACCAAAGAAGAAGAAAGTAGCTTATGGCATAACCAACAATTGTAGCAAAGCACAACTAGCTATTGTAGCAACAAGCATAACCAGCATAGCAACAGATAATAGGTGAATCACAACTAGCAGCTTGCACAACCAGCATAGCAATAGACAATAGGTGAATCACATCCAGCAGCTTGCAAAACTAGCAGCAGGTGAATCACATCCAGCAGCTTGTAAAACCAGCAGTAGGGCAGGCCGCACCAACAGTAAGAGGAGAAAACTTGCCCTAGCAGCACTAGGAGTAGTAGGAGAAAACTTGCCTTAGTAGTAAGGCAGGTAGCACCAACAATTAGAGGAGAAGACTTGCCCCAGTAGCAAGGTAAGTAACACCAGCAACAACAGGAGAAGACTTGACTCAACAGCAAACCTTTTAATAAACTTATTGAAAAAGGGTGGGCTACCCTTGCAGTGATCAGGAGATCAATCCATTGAATGATCAGGAGATCAACTCTTTGATTGGGAGATCATCATAAGTGGTTAAAGAGTGATCCTTCCACAAGTGGTTAAGGAGTGACCCTTCCACACCATAACTGTATTCCTTGATAACAAGAGTGGATTATGTGATTTAGGAGTGATCCTATCATACCATGGATGTGTCTCACACATTGTGGGTGAACCACATAAAAATTGTCATGTGTTCTTGAGTGCTTGCATTTGATTGATATCTGTATAACTACACTCACATAAAGAAGAAAGATAAAAATTGGACCATTGAATCTAACAAGCCATAGAGGTTATCTAGAAAGATTTGTAAAAAGTGAGCATCTCAAACTAATTCACCCCTCCACTTCTCAATGTGAGACCTAAGAAGGTCTTCATCAAGTGGTATCAAAGCTAGGTTTCCTCTATTAATCCATTTTGTTTACTTTGATTTGAAATTATTGTTTCTATTATGAATTTTTGCTGGCTGATATCATGGATAGCATGAACAGTGTTAATAGGAAGGGCATTCTCACTTTTGTTGTACAAAATTATTAATTATGAAAGAATAAAATGCTTTCATATATTATGTCACTTGGTTAAGATGAGTTTGAATCTGTTGTTAATGGCTTCATCTTTATTACTGAATGTGATGCAATGACACCTATTGATAAGAAGAATTTTGAGTGTAATAAAAAGGCAAGAAATGCCTTGTATGTCTCCTTATCACACAAAGAATTCACCAAAGTGATAAGGTGTAACACAGCCAAACAAATTTGGGACAAATTGAAGAATATTTACGAAGGAGACAAGGTTGTGAAGGAAACTGAGCTACAAATCTAGAGGAGAATATTTGAAGATATAAAGATGTAGAATGATAAATTTGTGGATGCCTTTTTCACAAGAGTCAACAAAATTATGTCCTTCATTAGAAGCTATAGAGGAGATCAATAATACTATTGTGGTAAGGAAGATACCTAGAACCTTACTAGAAGTTTACAATGCCAAAGTTTCTTCTATAGAAAATAGAGATTTGGATAGGCTACCTTTAGATGATTTGCACAATATATTGGTGGCTTATGAAATTAGAATAACCCCAATGAAGAAAGAAAAGAAGTCTAAGGGGAAAAAGGAGTTGGCTTTCAAGACAATGAAGAGATTAAAGATTAGAGACAAGAAGAAGAATCCAATAGTAGCTCTGAAGAAGAAGATGGTGATACTAAACTAGATAAAGTCATGGCATACATTACCAAGAATATAAAGAATGGAAAAGGGAAGTACATGGGAAAATTACCCTTAAAGTGCTTTCGGTGTGAAGCAATTGGGAACTTTTCCATGGACTACCTAAAAAGATAGAAGCAAACAATGATGATGATGATAAGCTAGTTCTAAGGAAGAAAACAAAGCAATTTAGCTATTCTAAAGCTAGAAATTCAAGTGCCAAAAGGAAAAGGCAACTTTTTAGATCCAAAAGAAGGAATTTTTTTAAGCAAGTTGGATAAAGAAGATTCTAAAGAAGAAATTGATGATGATGCCTTAAAGGATATGCTACTTATTCAAGTAAATGATGATCAAGAATTTTCAAGTGATGAGGAATCAATTGAAGAGGAAGAGGATGAGTTGATGCAACAACTTGAAAATGAGTTGAGAGCTTGTTTGCATAAAAATAAAAAGCTGGAAAAGGAGGTAAAGCATCTCAAAAAGCCATATGAAAATTCTGTTGTTGATGAATTTGATTTCCAAATGAAAGAAAAGGAGTTTGAAGCAAAAGAGAAGGAGTACTTGAAGAAAATTGAGAAGTTGATTATACTTGAGGTAAAGCAAGGCAATATACATAAAGATCTTGGCATTAAGGTGATTGCACAAGAGCAAGAGATGCTAATTTTGTAAGCAAAGCTCCATAAGGCTGAGTCTAAACTAAAGAAGCTTGAAGAAAGCTTTATACAGGCCTCGAAAATGAGAGTAAAGTCGACTTTAGCAAATGCCATCAAGGAGGATGCTACCAAAAAATTGGATAAGTGTCTAAGCAAACAAAGTCCTCATTCCATGAGGAAGAAAGGCCTTGACTATATTGAAAAACCATATGAGAAGGTAGCAAGGAAGAAGAAAATTGTGTTTGTACTTAAAAGAAGGCAACAGGGTAGGCAGTACCAGCAGTAGGAGGAGAAAACTTGCCCTAGCAATAGGGCAAATAGCACTAGTAATAGAAGGAGAAGACTTACCCTGATAGCAGGGCAAGCAACACCAACAATAGGAGGAGAAAACTTGCCTTGGCAATAGGGTAGGCAACACAAACAAGGGAAAAGAACCTACCAAGGCAATAGGTGAGGCAACCTATTAAGGTAGTAGGAAAGGTAGCACAGATTACAAAGGAAGAGAACTTGCCAAGGTAATAGCTAAGGCAACCTGTCAAGGTAATAGGTGAGGCAACCTGTCAAGGTAATAGGTGAGGCAACACTACTAGCAAAGGAAGGAGAAGATCCATGTTCTGCATTGGCAACCTGTGCATATTGAGTGATCCTTCTCAAGAAAGTATTAATCACAAATTTTTTGATAAACTTATTGAAAAAGGGTGGGATACCCTTGGAGTGATCTAAAGATCAATCCATTGAGTGATCAAAAGATTAATTCTTTAATCGACAGATCATTATAAGTGGTTAAGGAGTGATCCTTCCATAAGTGGTTAAGAAGTGATCCTTCCATGTCATTAATTGTATCCTTTGATAACAAGAGTGGATTATGTAATTTAAAAGTAATCCTATGACATCATGGATGTAGCTCACACATTGTGGGTGAACCATATAAAAATTGTGGCATCTTCTTGGGTGCTTGCATTTGATTGATATTCGTACAGTAGCTCTCACATAAAGAAGAAAGATAAAAATTGGATCATCGACTCTAACAAGTCTCTTGAAAGATTTGTAAAAAGTGAGCATCTCACACTAATTCAACCCCTTCCCCTCTCAGTATGAGACCTAAAATGGTCCTCATCATACTTGAAAAGAATTGAGGAGCTAAATGTACTTGAGGTAGAGCAAGTTAAAATACATGAAGATCTTAGCACTAAGGTTTACACAAGTAAGAAGTGCTGAATTTGCAAGCCAAGCTCCACAAGGCTAAATTTCAATTAAAGAAGTATAAAGAAAGCTTTATATAGGCCATGGAAGTGAGAGGAGAGTCCTTTTCAACAAATTCTATTTAGAAGGATGCTACCAAAAGTTGGATAAGTGTCTAAGCAAACAAAGACCTCATTCCATAGGAAAGAAAAAACTTGGCTATGTTTAAAAGCCAAATAAGAAGATAAAAGAGAAGAAGAAAATTGTGTTTGTGCCTGAAAGCAAACACAATGACGTTATGGAGAAGAGAAACCACCCCAAGCTAAAATGGGTTAGGAAAGATATGATGAAAGCTCTTATCCAAAGGAGATAGGCTATCAAATATGAAAAGAAGGTTCCCACAACTGGTGCTGAATATAGAAGACCTGAACTTGTTGAAAGAAGAAAATTCAAATTTGAAAAATTTTGCTATAGTAAGTGTGGGCATAAGGCTAGTGTGTGTTGGAGTAATAGGCATATAATAAAGAGGAAGGAAAAAGTTTAGCAAGAGACTTGATCAAGAAATGGATAGCCTCAAGTGAAAAGAAGCCAAATTCTACTAAGAAACAAATTTGATATGTTAGAAGAAATTTATGAAAGATGTGAAAAGGCTAGACATACTGCTGAGGAATGATTGACATTACTGCTTGATCAAAGAATAAAATTGAGAACACCTACATATGCTCCTAAGTTTAGCTAGAGAAGAAGAAGAGGAAGGGAAATGGCTATAGTTGTAGAAGTAGCCTTAAAAGCTTCCAATAAAGAAAAGCCATGCATCTTAGATAATGGCTACTCTTCACACATGGTAGGAGACTCCTAGGTACTGAAGGAAGTAGAAAAATATGATGGAGGGTCAATCACCTTTGGCAATGATAGTACTTTGAAGATTAAAAGTGTTGGTGCTGCTAAAATTAGTGCAAAAGAGTTGAAATCAAAGGAAGTACTTTATGTTGAAGGGCTAAAACACAATCTAATCAGTGTTAGCCAACTTTGTGATGATGGGCATGAAGTTACTTTCAACAAGAGTAACTACATGGTAAAGAGATTAAGTGATGGTGCTGTTCTTACAAAGGGAGAAAGAACAAAAGGAAACTTATACCAAGTTTCTAGTAGCAAAAATACGTACTACATGAGCACTAAAGATGAGAATTTCTTGCGGCATAGGAGATTGAGACATCTTGGACAAAAGGGGCTGAAAAAATTGTCCAAAAATAAATCTGTGAAAGATGTACCCAAGTTGAGAAGAGAAAGAAATGCAATTTATAACATGTGTCAAAAGGGGAAGATAGTGAATGGTATCCATAAAAATGTGGAGATTCAAACAAAGAAGCCATTGGAGCTCATTCATTCAAATGACTATTAGCTTATAAGACAAAAATCATTAAAGAGTGATAGGTACTTCATTTCTTTTATTGATGATTTTACAAGAATGACTTGTATTATATTCTTGAAACATAAATCAAATTCTCTCAATAATTTCATGACCTATAGAAGGTTGGCTAAAAATTAGTTGGGGAGAAGAATTGAAAGACTCAGGACAAACAATAGGACATAATACACTTACAATGAATTTGAAAATTATTTGGAGAAGTATGGAGTGAAGCATGAATATGTTAGTCCCTACACACCCTAACAAAATGGAGTGGCTAAAAGAAAGAATTAAAGCCTAATGGATAAGGCAAGGACCATGTTGGTTGAGCATGGTACCTCACATGGCTATTAGAGAGAGGTTATCACTCCTGCCACTCAAATTCAAAACAGATGCTTAATGACATCACATATAGAGAAGACACCCTATGAGTTGTGGAATGGAAAGAAGCCAAGTGTAAAATATTTTAAAGTATTTGGAAGCCCGTACCTCACTAAAATCAAAGGTAAGAATATTGGAAAATTTAATAAGAATGTTAATCAAGGCATATTCTTAGGTTATGTACCAAATGTAAGAGGCTTTAGATGTTACAACAAAAGGTTGCAGAAAATTGTAAACAGTTTTAATGTTAAAGTGATTAAAGATGGTTCCACAATTCAATCACAGCATGAGGAAGCTAAAGATGTGGTGTGTGATATTGAAAAGGAATCTGAAAGTGATAAATTAGATGCTGTTCAACATAAGGAAGTCATTGATTCTTAAATTACAAGTGATGGGGAAGATGAATTAAGGCATTACCAAACTCATAGAAGAGTCAGAACTAAAGTTAAGGCTAAAAACATTATTAGTAGTAAAAAGGATTCTATGCAAACAAGGAAAAGGCTAAAAGGTGGTGAACAAACCTTATTGATGTCTGAAGTTGAACCCAAGTTAGTGGAAGAAGAATTAAAGCATCAGGAATGGTTATATGCTATGAATGAAGAGTGTTGTTCCCACAGTCTTGTATGGGTTATAATTGTTGTCAACTAGATTTAAGTGTGCAAGAAAGTCAAGCCACATGGAGGGGCAAGAACGTAAATTTATAGCGTAAGCCCTATTAGGGTTTCATGGAAGAGAGTATATAAAGATCTTGGAAAACAAAACTAGGGTAAGGCCAACACAATTGAATACATGGCATAAACACAAAAAAAGGGGGTCAGCAGTAATATAGAGAAAATTTGAGATGGCGATGGTAGAACAGGGGTTGCAAAAGAGAAAAATCTAACACAACAAGGAGAAAACCGTGTGACGGCAAGAGAGAGAAACCCATGAGGAACGGCTCACCACCAACACACCAGTGGCTGATAAGGAGACAACACAGCAAAGAGGTAGAGAGAGAAATGGATGACATAATTGGGTCAAAAGGGAGAAAGTACATAGACGTCCATAGAAGAGAGGATGAAAAAAGAAATAGAGAGGAAACCGTGAGATGGTGAAAGAAGGAGTTATGTGAGACAACGTAGAGAAGAAATTCAATGAATCATTGGAAAGAACTCAACGTATTTTCAGATTTCTTCAAGAAAGGTCAGAGAGCATTACGGTGAACTTCTAAGCAGCAATGGAGCAACCTTTCAATTCAACAAATGCAAGACAAACTAAAAGAAGGGTAAACACAGTAAATGACACTCTTTGTATTATACTTGCTTAGTAATTACAATAGTGAAAGGAGCAAAGGATTAAGACATCCATTGTAACTGGAATTCTTAAGTATAGTGGATGGTCTCGTTAAGGGAGAGTCCCTACCACCATGGATGTACATCCCGTTGACGGAACCACATAAATTTTGTGTGTCCTTAATTTGCTTTATGTTCTGTGTTTTGAATTGAGATGTGAATGCAGCTAAAGTATCAGCCAACCCATAACCTAACGAAGACCTAAACAAAAACATCTAAATTGTCTATTAGGCAAGGTGTCTGAAAGGTGACTTTGGGGACTATTGTATTAGTAGGTAGCAATAAATCTACCTTAGTCGAGTCTAAGAAAAAGTTCACTCTTAAGAAGAGGTTGAAGTTGTTCACTTACTTGCAAATTGCTACTTGTGGTGATATTGATTCACCCCCTTCTCAGTATCACAAACTAGTAGATCCTAGGGTGAAGTCGAGAACTTCAATTGGTATCAGAGCACAAGTTCACCAGTTTAAAGCTTAACAACTTTGTGTACTAGTTTGAAGGGTTTTCAGAAGTTTTAACTTGTTCAGTATACTAAGAAATGGATGTTAGTACTAGCACCAGCACTACTTAAAGTAAGAAGGTTCCAATCTTTAATGGAACTATCATATGTGGAGAGCGAGAATGTAGGTGGTATTTGCAACCATGGGCATGAACGTGGTGAAATGCGTACAGGAGGATTTTGTGGCCTTAGAAAAAGGTAAAGATCTAACCCCAGAGGAATTAAGGCAATTTGAGATAAATGGGAAGGCCACAAACATCTTCATTTCAGCATTGACAGATGCTGAGTATGTTAAAGTTATGGATTGCAAATCTGCTAAGAAGATGAAGACTCATTAGATGAGCATGCCTTTATGGCATCAGCTCAAGGTGGTAGTTCAACCTCTGAAGAGGAAGAGGAGGTTGATGAAGAAGAACCAGATCTTGAAGCTGAGTTGGAAGCAGCTTCAAAGGAGATAATTAGAAGGGGCAGAACCATAAGAAGGTTGGATGCCCATATCAAAATATGTGAAGACCTTACTATAGAGTTTGGCTCAAGGACTTCAACAATTAAAGAAATGGAGATAGAGTTGCTGACACGTCAGAGTGAGGGGAACTTGCAGAAGGTTAAAGTGGTAGGAGTAACAAGCTCTACAAGAGAAAAAAAGAATGATACTTTGCCATAAAAGTTGAAAGAGAAGGCTGTGACTCAAGAAAAGATAACTGATGACAAGAAGACAGTTGTCAAACCAAAGATAGGGCAAAAAATGATGTATGTGGTTAAAGAGCAGCAGTCCATAGTTGTTACATCTTAGAAAGAAAAGAAAGTCAGCTAGCCAAGGGCAATGGTTGAACAGAAGAAGGAGAAGAAGGTGACCGAAATGAAAGTCATGCAAGCAAAGAAACCAGTAACCTTGCCTACACAGCAAGTAATGAACAAAAGAAAATAAGCTGTGATTAGACCCAAGAAGAGGCAGTTTCAAGGTTACTATCTTTATTGTGGAGTTTGAGGTCATAAGGCAAGTAACTACTGGTGGAGAAGGCCAGTATATGTCTCCAACTTGAAAAGATACGATGCTACATATAGGGGGAGACAATACAAAATTCAGAGGAGAACACCTGTCATGATTCTTGCATATACTGTAAAAGGCAAGGACACACTGACAAGAATTATTGGTGGAAGCCCAAACCAGTGGTTTCAAAGAACAAGTTTGCTGTATTGGTAGGCTTGGAGTAGTGTGAAAGGCACGAACAAGATGACCATAATGCCAAAAGATGCATGACACTTCTCCCTAAGCAAGAGAAGACACTCAATTGCACAGTGAAAACAAGCGATGCAATCATAGCTGAGAAAAAAGAGAATGCTATCTTCCAGCCAGTTCAAAAGAAGGAATATAAAGCTAAAAGGGAAGTGGCTAATATAGCTAAAATTGCACTCAAAGTTAACTACAAGGATAAGCAGTGGATCCTTAACAGTGGATGCACTTCACACATGACAAGAGACAAGAGTAAATTGTCAAAGCTAAACAAGTCAAGAGAAGGCAGAGTTAAGTTTGACAATAATGATTCACTCAACATCAAGATTTAGGGGTCAGTAAACATTGGAAGAGGAAAGCTAAAAGATGTTCTACATGTTGAAGGACTTATATATAATCTAGCATCTATTAGCTAACTATGCAATGAAGACCATAAGGTAATATTCATAAAAATAGGTTGCCAGGTAAAGAGTAAAGAAGGCAATACTATTGTAGCGAGGAAGAGAACAACTAGAAATTTGTATGTGTATTGATGAGGACAAGACAAGTAGTTGTTTACTCACCAAAGAAGAAGAAAATCAACTCTGGCATAGGAGGTTGGGACACTTATCACAGAAGAACATGAGGAAGCTGACCACTACTTATGCAATTAGAGACATTCCCGACCTTAAGAGAGAGAGAGAGTATGTTTGCTCAGCATGCTCTAAAGGAAAACATGCCAGAAAGTAGTATAAGACCAAAGAGTTCAGTTCTAAAGCAGTGCTTGACATTATGCATACTAATTTGTGTGGACCGATGAGAACAAAAGGGTTGAATGTTGAGAGGTACTTCATCTTGTTATTGATGATTATTTGAGAAGGACCTGCATCATGCACTTCAAACACAAGTCAGAAGTTTTGAATTACTTTAAGAGATACAGAAGATTGGCTAAAAATTAGAGTGGAAGGAAGATCAAAGTATTGAAGTCAGATCAAAGCACTAAATTTACAAATAAAACTTTTGAAGATTACCTTGAGAAGGGTATTCACCATTAGATGGTAGCAGCAAGAACACCTCAAAAGAACGAGGTGGTAGAAAAGAAAAATAGAGATGTGATTGAAATGGCAAGAACTCTACTACTGGAATCCAAGTTTCATACAAGATTTTGGACATAAGCAACATTTATAGCTATACATCTATTGAACAGAGTCTTACTAAGGCCTAATACTCATAAGACTCTATATGAACTATAGAGTGGGAAGAAGACAACAACCAAGTATCTCATAATCTTTGGCAGCCCATGTTTTGCGAAGAACTAGGAGCACGAAAAGAAATACTGAGATGGCCATAAAAGAGGGGACGAAAAAAAAAGAGAGAGAAAACCCGGGAACGGCCGTAGAGGAGTGGATAAAGAGAGAGAGACTGTCAGCAATTGAGCAAAATGGACAAAAAACTGAGACAACCAGCTAACCAAAGAGAGAAAATGTGAGGAAGGAGCCAACCAAACAAAAAGATGTCCAAAGCAAACCACTCAAACAACACAAGGGAACAAATGTCAAACCACCAATTGCAAAGGAGAAGACATAGCTGGACAACAACCAAAGGTGAACAGCAAATCAAAAATGCGAAGGTGATGGACAGCAAAACACAAAGGGTGATCGGTTGGACAGCAAGAGCCAGACGACAAAACACAAAGTGACAGCCAAAGGGAGACAACCAGCCAACCAAAGGTGAATGTCCAAACCAACCTACACAGCCAAACAAGGTAAACATCTAAACCAATCTACATAGGGAAACACAACCAACGGCAAATGGGTGGACGGCCAAGCAAGGAGGAGAACAGCAAAAACAAGGCTGGACAGCAAGGGAGAACACATAGCAAAGAGGTGTGATGGCTGGAGAAAACCATGTGACTCACATAAGAGAGAAGACAGCACACCATCCATAAGGGAAGAGAGGACAAACCTTGAAAGAGGAGAACACTGGGAGAGCAAACCAACTGTCCGAAGGTGTGAAACGGATAAGTGCAAACCAGAAATGGTGGTAAGGCATGTGACCAACAAGGCATGCAAACTAGAAACATACGTGAGATGTGAAACGCCAAACCAGAAGCGTGCGTAAGGCATGTGACCAGCAAGGCATGCAAACCAGAACCATATGTGAGATGTGAAATGCCAAACTAGAAGCGTGTGTGAGGTGTGTGACCAGCAAAGGGTGCAAACCAGAAATGTGCGTGAGACGTGTAACGTCAAACCAGAAACGTGAGGCAGGCCATGAGATGTGAAATAGGAGAAAGGTGAGATCATGAGACGGTGAAAGTAGGCGTTGTGTGAGACAACGTAGAGAATAAATTAAGTGAAGCATCGGAAAGAACTCAACGTATTTTTATATTTCTTCAAGAGTGGTCAGAGTGTGTTGCGGTGAACTTCTAAGCGGCAGTGGAGCAGTTTCAATTCAATAGAGGCAAGACAAGTTAGAAAAAGGGTAGACATTGTAAGTGACACTCTTTTTATTATTACACTCTTAGTAATTGCAATAGTAAAAGGAGCAGAGGATTAAGACATCCATTGTAACTGGAATTCTTAATTATAGTGGATAGTCTCGGTAAGGGAGACTCCCTACCACCGTGGATGTATGTCACGTTGACGAAACCATGTAAATCTTATATGTCCTTAATTTGCTTTACGTTCTGTGTTTTGAATTTAGTTGTGAACGCAGCTAAAGTATCAGCCATCCCATAACCTAACAAAGACCTAAACAAGAACATTCGAATTGTCTATTAGGCAAGGTGTCTAAAAGGTGACTTTTGGGACTATTGTGATTAGTAGGTAGCAATCGATCTACCTTAGTCGAGTTTGAAAAAGACGTCACTTTTAAGAAGAGGTTAAAATTGTTCACTTACCTGCAAATTGTGACTTGTGGTGATACTGATTCGCCCCCCTCTTAATATCACAAACTAGTAGATCCTAGGGTAAAGTCGAGAACTTCAAAGAGCTTGATCAAATTAAAAAGAACAACACTTGGTGTTTAGTTCCTAGACCTAAAGGGAAAAACATCATTGGAAGTAAGTGGGTGTTCAGAAATAAGCTCAATGAAAATGATAAGGTTGTAAGAAACAAGGGAAGACTTGTCTGCAAAGGTTACTTATAAGTAAAAGGTGTTAATTTTGAAGAAACCTTTTCTCTTGTGGTTAAACTTGAAGCAATAAGAATATTCATTGCCATTACTACTCAAAGAAATTACAAAGTTTATCAAATGGATGTGAAATCAGCATTTTTGAACGGAGAGCTTGAAGAAGTGGTATTTATTGAATAGCCTAATGGTTTTATACTTGATCATGATGGTTTAAGTGTGTGTAAATTGAAAAAGGCTTCTTATGGCTTAAAGCAAGCTCTAAAAGCATGGTAGTCCAAGCTAGATATATGCCTCAAGGATATGAAGTTCAAAAAAGGGAGCGTGGATAGTAACTTGTACATAAAGGAAGATAAAGAAAGCTAATTAATTATTACGATTTATGTATATTTTGTGGGGAGTTATTCCTTTTTGCTAACATTGCTGCTTTAACTACTTTTTGTGCTTAATTGCTGATTTTTGGATTTATTGTATTGCCAACAAATCTAAGGGGGGAAGATTGTTTAGCCCATCTTTGATAGCTAATGTTGAATTTGTTATCAAAAGTGTTTCATATATTTGTCCTTGTTGATTTGATGTTGTAAGTGTTGTTAAGATGTGTTGGCAGCTAATTTATTTAAGGGTTATGGAAAATGGTATTGGTAGGAATGATAGTGTGTTGCTTAGATAGGCTAAAAGATGTAATCCTAGCAATGCTACCTTTACAAATGACCTTAAGTCAAAGTTAATGTTAACCGTTGACCCTAAATTCTATAAGTCAATAATGACAATTGACCCTAAATTCAAGGAGTCAATGTTGACTATTGACTTAAATTCAAGGAATCAATGTTAATTGTTGATTGTAAGGCAACCCTTAGGAATCAATACTGACCATTAATTGTAGGGCAAACTCAAGGCTTATAAATTCCCATATAGTTGCCAAAAGAGAGCTAAGGCACAACAGAGAGGGCAAAAAAAGTACAAAGAGCATAACTGAAAAAAAAATAGGTGAATTGTAGAAAGAAGGAAATAGTAGAAAGCATAGCTAGAAAAAAAAAATAGGTAACTTGCAAAAAGAAGGAAACAACAGAGACCAGTAGACACAAAAAGACTAGAAAACCAGTAGCAGGAGGAAAGAAAAGAGAGGTAGTAACAGAAAGAAAAGAGAGACAATAGCAGAAAAGCTTGAATAGAACCTATAGAGGAGAGAACCTGTAGAAAGAGAAAGTGGCACAACAGAAAACGAGAAGCAACAACATAGTAGAAAATAACAAGTAGTAGTATAGCAAAAAACAACAAGCAGCAGGAAGCTATGAGCAGTAAGAACAAAAGAGAAAAAGGAGACAATACTTGGAAGTTGTGACTAGCAATGCAGAAGGCAGAGACTAGCAATGTAAATGTTAGA
Source organism: Ceriops decandra (assembly GCA_020615895.1). NCBI lineage: Eukaryota > Viridiplantae > Streptophyta > Magnoliopsida > Malpighiales > Rhizophoraceae > Ceriops > Ceriops decandra. The sequence goes on along the minus strand of JAHLGO010018673.1, from coordinate 27,473 downwards.
GACCAGAATTGTAGAAGGTAGAGATCGGTAGTGCAAAAGATAGAGACTAACAGTGTAGAAGGTAGAGACTAACAGTGTAGAAGGTAGAGACTAGTAGTGCTAAAGGTAAAGATTGGTAGTTAGGAAGGAGAGAACAGTAGAGTGAAAGGAGAAACTTAGTATGTTGCCATAATAACCTGTGCACATAGAGAGATTTTTCTTAGGAAAGTTTTTGTCATAAACATTTTGTAAACTTCTTTGAAAAAGGGTGGAAAACCCTTAAGAGTAATCAAGAGATCATTATAAGTCATTAAGGAGGGATCCTTCCACAAATATCAACTATGTCCATTATAATAAGAGTGGATTGTGTGATTTAGGAGTGATCCTATCACATCGTGGATGTAGCTCACATATTGTGAGAGAACCATGTAAAAATTCTATGTGTTCTCGAGTGTTTCAGCTTGCTTGATATCCATACGGTCATTATCACATAAATAAGTGAGATGACAATAGATCATAGACTTTAACAAGTCACAAAGGTTTAAGTTGGACAGATTTGTAAAAAGTAAAAATTTCACACTGATTCACCCCCTTCCCCTCTCAGTGTAAGACCCAAAAGGTCCTTAACACTTCCCCATAGAATAAGGTCTTTGTTCGCTTAGACACTTATCCAACTTTTTGATAGCATCCTTCTTTATAGCATTTGTTAAAGAGGACTCTCCTCTCACTTCCATGGCATGCATAAAGCTTTCTTCATACTTACTTCAATTTAGATTCAGCCTTGTGGAGTTTGGCTTGCAAATTCAGCACTTCTTGCTCTTGTGTAATTACCTTAGTGCCAAGATCTTTTTGTATTTTGCCTTGCTTTGCTTCAAGTACATTCAACTCCTCAATTCCTTCCAAGTACTCCTTCATTTTCACTTCAAACTCCTTTTCTTTCACTTGGAGATCAAATTTATCAACAAAATTTTTATTTAGCTTCTTAAAATTTTTTACCTCCTTTTCCAACTTCTTGTTTTTATGCAAACAAGCTTTCAATTCATTCTCAAGTTACTGCATCAACTCTTTCTCTTCCTTTTCGACTAATTCTTTATCATATAAGGATTCTTTTCATCATTTAATTGTGACATTTTCCACAACATCATCATTGGAATCATCATTAACTTCTTCTTCAGAATCTTCTTCATCCAACTTGCTCAAGAGATTTCATCTTTTGGATTTGAATAATTTCTTTTTCCCTTTGGCAATTGAATTCCTAGCTTTAAAAGAGTTAGATTTTTTTGTTCCCCTCCTTGGGACAGACTTATCATCATTATTATTGTCTACTTCTTTTCTCTTTGGGCAATCCATTACAAAGTGCCCAATGCCTCCACAACTAAAGCACTTCAAGGGTAACTTTTCCTTGTACTTCCCTTTTCTTTTCCTCATATTTTTGGTGATGTATGTCGTGATTTTATCAAATTTAGTATCACCATCTTCTACTTCAGAGCTGCTATTGGATTCTTCTTCTTATTCTTTAATTTTAAATTTCTTCATTACCTTGAAGGCCAACTCCTTTTTTGCCTTAGGGTTCTATTCTTTCTTTATTAAGGCTATCTCATTTTATAAGCCACCAATATGATGTGTAAATCATCCAAGGGCAGCCTATCCAAATCTTTATCTTTTATGGAGGAAACTTTGGCATTAAAAGCTTGTAATAAGGTTCTAAGTATCTTCCTTACCACAGTAGCATTGTTGATTTTCTCTTTATAGCTTTCAATAAAGCATACAATTTCATTTACTCTTGTAAAGAAGGCATCTATGAATTCATCATTCAACATTTTTATATCTTCAAATCTACTCCTCCAGATTTATAACATGGCTTCATTCATAGCCTTGTCTCCTTCATAAATATTCTTCATGTTATCCCAAATTTGTTTGGCTATATTACACCTTATCACTTTAGTGTACTCTTTGTCTGATAAGGAGGCATATAAGGCATTTCTAGCCTTTTCATTATACTCTAAGTTCTTTTTATTAATAAGTGTCATAACAACACCTTTAACAGCAAGAGTGAAGCCACTGACAATAGATTCAAACATATCTAAACCAAGTGACAATAGATATAGGAGCATTCTATTCTTCCATAATAGATAATTTTGTCCATCAAACATCAAAATACCCTTGCTATTAACACTGTTCATGCTTTCCATGATATTAACCAATAGAAGATGTAAAGATTCATAGCAGCAATAAACAATTTTATATCAAAGTAGAAAAAATAGATCAACAGAGGAATCCAAGCCTCTAAAACAAATTGATAAGGTCCTTTTTAGATCTCACATTAAGAAGGGAAAGGGTGAATCAGTGTGAGATATTTACTTTTTACAAATTTGTTTAGATTAAACCTTTATAACTTGTTAAAGTCTATGATCTAGTTTGATCTTTCTTCTTTATACGATGATGGCTATATGAATATCTAACAAGCATAAGTACTCGAAACACACAGAATTTTTACATCACTCACCCACAATGTGTGAGTTACATCCACGATGTGATAGGGTCACTTTTAGATCACATTATCCACTCTTGTTATCAAAGGATATAGGAGATGTTATGAAAAGATCTCTCCTTAACCACTGTGGAAGGATCACTCCTTAACCATTTATAATGATTTCTTGATCACTCCAAGGTTTCCCAGCATTTCTCAAAAAAGTTCATAAAATGATTATAACAAAAAAATCCTTTAAGGAAGAACACTTAATATACACAGGTTGTTGTTGCAGAAAATTGATCTTCCCCTTCCTCACAATCGGTTTCTATTTAAGCTTTCTATCATTCTCTCCTTCTTCATTGCCAGTCTCTACTTAGCCTTTGCCAATCTCTCCTTCTTCACTGCTAGTTTCATAGCTTTCTCTATGCCATGCTCCTTACTCTCTCTCTCTCTCTCCCTATATCATTTTTCACATCTTTCTCTTTGGCTTTGTCAGGCTTAACTCTCTACTGGTTCTAAACGCTCAACCGCTCACACTTTTTACCAATTCTAAAGTCTTAATCATTCACACTTTTTGTCAGTTTTGAACTCTTTGCGTCTACTGGGTTTCTCTCTACCTCTATCAAGTTTCTCTCATGCCTCTACAAGGTTTCTCTCATGCCTTTGAAGGGTTTCTTTCCTACCTTTGTCAAGTATCTCTTTACTTGTTTTTGCAACTCTTTTTGCCTATTTCTATAGCTTATTTTGCCTATTTTTATAGCTCTCTTTGCTTGTTTCTGCAACTCTTTTTGCTTGTTTCTACATCTTATTTGTCTATTTTTATAGCTATCTTTGCTTGTTTCTGTATCTCTCTTTGCCTATTTTTGTAGCTCTTTCTGCCTATTTTTACAGCTCTTTCTACCTATTTTTGTTGCTCTCTTTGCCTATTTCTGCAACTCTCTCTATCGATTTTCTCCTCTACAGGTTCTCTCCTCTGTAGGTTCTACTCTACTTTACCAGTTCTCTCTTCTATAGGTTCTCTCCTTTTCTTTTTGCCACTATTGTTGTCTCTCATTCTTTTTGCTATTACTACTATCTCTCCTTTGCAGGTTCTTTCTCCTCTACAAGTTCTCTCCATTATGGGTTCTCTCTTTTGTGGGTTTTCTCCTTTACAGGTTCTCCCCTCTCCTCTATAGGTTTTCTTTTCTGTAGGTTCTCTCCTTCTTTTTACCACTATTGCTTTTTATTTTTTGTTGTTGGAGGCTTTTTCTTTTACTGCTAAAGGCTCTTTCTTTTCTACTACTGGATTTCTCTACCATTTTCTTTACCCCATCTTTTTTCTTTTCTAACACTACCTATTATGCATTTTGCTATTCCCCACTTTTCTTTTGGTGGTTGCTCTCTACCATTCTCCCACTCTCTATTAGTTTTCCTTTGCTGCAGTTCTTTATATCATTCTCTACTACTGCAATTCTCTATATTGTTCTCTATTAATGTAAATTTTTGTTCACTTGCCACTGCTCTCTTTTTGTTCACCTAATGTTACTTTTTTTTCTTTCTCCCACTGGATGCTCTTTTTTTTTTTTTTTGGGCACAACTCTCTTGGCCATTTTTCTTGAGCTACTCTCTCTTGGCTATTTTTCTCCACCTATTATTCTCTCTCCTCTCATGTTCTTTGCACCTTTTTTCTCTATCGGTCTCTATCATGCTCTAGCTCTCTTTTGGTAGCTACTAGGTATTTATAAGCTTTGAGTTTAGAATTGCCCTATAATTAATAATTAGCATTAATTCCCAAGGTTGCTTTACAACCAATGGTTAATATTAATTCCTTGAATTTAAGGTCAATAAATATTAACTCCTTGAATAGCAATGACTTTAACTTAAGGTGGTTTGCAATGGCAGCATTGTTAGGATTACATCTTTTGACCTATCTAAGCAACATGCTACCATTCCCACCAATACCATCTTTCTTAACCCTTAAATGAATTAGTTGCCAACATTTTGTAAATGCAATAAATACATCTTAAAGGCACTCATAACATCAAATTAACAAGGACAAATGTATGAGATATTATTGACAACAAATTCAACATTAGCCATCAAAGATGGACTTAACAAGTTATTATCATTTCCATCAACTTTTCTTTTGAAATAGACTCCATAAGTGCTTAAAGCATTTATTTTGGGGTTTTTAGGGCCTAAGGTGCTAGCTTGGGTGTATTTAGTTCAATGTCTATAACCCTTTTTGTTGTATATACTCTATTGTTGAAAAAATAAAACTTTTCCACCATTAGATATTAATTCTTTTAATTAGCCAAGGTACATAAGAGAATTTTTGCCTAATATATCCATCCACTTTATAGTAATATGATAATCCCATTTCATAATCCATGAGATATGATACAAAAAATCTTTATAAAAGTTTGAAACGTAATTTAAACTTCTTAAAAATTTTTACAATTGTCATTTGTTCTTGATTTTGCCAAGAAATTTTAAGCAAACACAATTGCTTTATCACTAAAAATTATTGTTCTAAAAAGATTGCTTTATCCAATCTTGGTTTTAAATAACCTCATCTTTCTTGTTGAAACAATAAATCCTGATCCTTTCATGATAGACAAAAACGTATACAAATGATTAAAATGTTATTCAATGGTGTTAGATAATACTAACATACCATTGATATAGACAATTATGAATGCTAATTACACGTTGAATATCTCTTTCATAATTTTTTGAAATTCAAAAAGAACATTTTAAAGTCCATATAGCGTCACATTCCATTCATATTGTCCAAATGGAACTATGGATTTTATTTTGTATTTATCTTCCTTATTTATTTGGATTTTCTAATAACCATATTTCATATTAAAATTTGAAAACATTTTTTCTTCATAAAGCCTATTTAATAAATATTTTCTATTAGGAATGAGATATCTTATCCATCTTCAAAGTTTATTTAAAGGTTTATAATTAATTACTAATCTTGGAACTTCTCATTCCAATTTTGCTACATTTTCAACATAAAATGTAGGACAACTCTAAGGACTATCACTTTTTCTAATAAACCCTTTCTTTAATAAATATTCAATCACTTGTTTACACTTTTCCATATGTTTGAGCCGTAATGCAATTGGCCTAACCTTTGTTAAAAATTGACTTTTAATAAAAGTTGGTTCATAATGTAACTGAACAATATGTTTTTTTTATCCCAAAAAGTAAATGGATTTTAACATATATTTTTTAAAGTTAACTTTTTTTGTAATTCTTATATTTCTTTTTAAGTAATAGAAGATCCAATTTTTTTGTTCAAGTTCTTATAAGCAACTTCCTCACTTTATGAAGTCAAAAATTTCTCTTTTCTTTTAGTCTTCTTTTAAGTTACATCAATCTCCCTATATTTAAGAGTTAACATAAACTCAAAACTAATAAGTTTTCCTTCAATTTCTACATATTTCCCTTAAAAATTTTTTAAATTAGATAAAGCATATGCTGAAAAAGATTTCTAGAAATAACATTTTAAGACTATTGAGCCCATCTTCAATGGCTAATGTTGGATTTGTTGTCATTAACATTTAACATAGTTGTTGGTGTTGATTTGATACTATGAATGTTGTTAAGAAGTGGAGAGGTCATTGGTCAAAATCGATGATGATAGGTCAACCTTGAGTTTAATGAGCCAATATTAACCATTGATCTTAAATTTTAAGGGTCAAGGTCGACCATTGACACTAAATTTTAGAAAGTCAATGTTGACCATTGACCCAAAATTTTAAGAATCAAATCTAGTTATTGATTGTAGAGCAACCTTTGAGAATCAACTTTAACTATTGATAATTGTGTAAGTTTAATCTCAAGGCTCTATAAATACCCTCATGCATCTTGTGTGTGCTGTAGAATTTTAGGAGAGAACAGCAAACCTCAAGGTAGCCATAAGGAGAGGTGAATGGCAAAGAGAGAAGCAGCCACCTAAGAGAGAGTGACCAGCTAAGGCAAAAAAAGTAACCACTAAGGAAAGAGTAGCTAGCGAGGGAGGGTGTAGTAGTAGCCAAGCAAAAGAGTTGCAATTGGCTAAGAGAGGTATCGTCAGCTAAGAAAGGTACAGTACGAAGGAGAAATGTAGCTGGCCAAGAGAGTTACAGTCAAGAAGAGGTGCAACTGGCCAAGAGAGGTGCAGCACCAATGAGAGAAAAAATGTGTAGCAGCCACACCAAAGAGAGAAAGACGTGTAGCAACCACACTAAACCAATGAAAAAGGTGTGCAACAACCACACTAAACCAAAGGAGAGGGCATGTAGTAGCCATACCAAACCAAAAAAAAAGGTGTGCAATAACTACACCAAAGAAAGAAGAAGGTAGTAACCATCCAAACCAAAAGGAGAATGAGTTGTAGCAGACACCCAAGGAATCCTACAATTGTAGTAAAAAAAGCTGGCAACTTCCAACAATCAATACTAGTAGCACATCTTGCACAACACTAGTAGTAGCCTGCAACACCAATAGCAACTCGTAACACCAGTAGCTACCTATAACACCAACAGTAGTCCACAACACCAATAACAGCCCCTAACACCGGTAGTATCCCACAACACCAGCAATCGCCCACAACACCAGTAGTAGTTGACAACACCGTAATAGCTCCCAATAATAGTAGCAGTCCATAAAACCAACAGTAGCCCACAACACTTGTAGCAACTTGTAACACTAGTAGCACATCCTGCAGTACCAACAAGTGTAGGCAAACAACCAATAATTGTAGCACCAGCAACAAGTCCAACAAGCAATGCCAGTAATTGCAACACTAGTAGCAAGTCCAGTAGGCAATACCAACAATAGTAGCACCAGTAGCAAGCAATAGCAATAAGGGCAGGGAGCTATACCAGTAGATTGCAGTAGCACAACTAGCAACTTGCAGTAGGACAACCTATAGTCGCACAATCTATACCAGTGGGAGAAAGCAATGTGTAGCACAATTAACAATTGCAATAATGGGTGAAAGTAGTGGCTGAAAGCAATGTGCAGCATAACCAACAATTGTGGCAATGGGAGAAAGCAACATGCAACATAACCAATAGCAAGGAAGCAGTAATAGCAACAAGTAAAGGTAGCACTAACAGCACGTGTAGACAGCAATAGTAGCAAGTGCAAGTACAACTAGTAGCAAGCAGTAAGTAACCAATAAGTGCAGGCATGACTAGCAACAAGCCCAACAACTTGTAGTAGTAGATGAGAAAACATACAACTTGCTACAATAGAGGAGAAAACATGTCTTAGTAGCAAGTCTAGCAACTTGTAGCAACAGAGGAGAAGAGGAGAAAATGTGCCCTGGCATCAAGTCCAATAACTTGTAGCAATAAAGGAGAACATGTCTAGTAACTTGCAATAGCAGAGGAGAAAATATGCCTTGACAACAAGTTTGATAGTTTGCAGCAACAAAGGAGAAAACATGCACTTGTAGTAGGGGAAAAAACTTGCCAAGGAAGTAAGTGAAAAAACCTACAAAGGCAGTAGGTGAGGTAACGCCGATAGCAGAGAAGAAACCTACCAAGGTATCAAGTGAGGCAATAAGACTAGAACCTACCAAGGCTGAAGGAGGTAGCACCAATAATAAGAGGAGAGAACTTATCAAGGTAGCAAGGGAGGTAGCACCGGTAGTAGAGAAGAGATCTTGCGGAGGCACTAGGTGAGGCAACACCAGCAACAAGGGGAGAGAACTGGCAATGGAGAGAACTTATATTAGAGATAATCTATAGAGAAGAGACAAGCAAAGCTTAAGCAAAGACTGGCAATGAGGAAAGAGAAGATCCACATTTTACATTAACAGCTTGTGCATATTGAGTGATCTTTCTCAGGAAAGAGTTAGTCACAAACCTTTTGATAAACTTGTTGAAAAAGGGTGGGATACCCCTAGAGTGATTGGGAGATTAATTTGTTTCGTGATCAGGAGATCATCTCATCTAGTGATTAGGAGATCAAACCTTTGAATAATCAGGTGATCATTAAAAGTAGTTAAGAAGTTATCCTTCCACAAGTGGTTACACCATAACAGTATCCATTGATAACAAGAATGGATTGTGTGATTTAGGAGTGATCCTACTACACTATAGATGCAGCTTATACATTGTGGGTGAACAACATAAAAATCTTTGTGTTTTCTGGTGCTTATGTTTAATTAATATATGTGTAGCTGCTCTTATATAAAGAAGAAAGATAAAATATTGAATCATCAATTCTAACAAGTCACAAAGGGAAACCTAATATTGGAAAGATTTGTAAAAAGCAAGCATCTTACACTAATTTATCCCCTCCTCCTTTTAGTGTGAAACTTGAGAAGGTCCTTATCAAAGACAGGCTTTTTACCATAGTAAAGGGAATTTGTAAGCAAATGCCTTACATTACAAATAGTTGTATTAGATTACTTGGTATTATATAACAAGCTTACTTTTATCTATAGTGTTTAACACCTATATTGTTTTTGAAAAGTATTTAGAAGGTATGAATTCTTCATTAATATAATTTATTTAAACTCTTTAATCAATAAGGGTCATAGTAAAGAATATAGGTTCTCTATTAGTAATAATTGTTATCTTTAAATGCCATTTATGGGTAATAACCTTATTTATAAAATATATAAATTAAAGATTTTCTATTTCTCTTTCCTTTAAAGAAACTTTTGGAATAACCTCTATTTCAACATTTATTTCTTCTAGGATAATAATCCTTTCTTTCAAATTTTTTATTTCTCTTTTAATCTCTCTTATTTCTGCTTTTAAATCATATATAAAAGGAGTTTTTGACAAAATAAAACATAATGCTCTACCTTTAATTTTTTGAATAACTATTTTGATACCATTCTACTAGCGGGAAAAGTTTGATTCTTTCAATGATAGAATAAATTTAACGAAAAGGGTTATAGACCTAAGACTAAATATACTAAAACTAGCACCTTAGGCTTCAAAAACCCTAGAAAAGATGCTTAAAGCACTCATGGAGTCAATTTTGAAACAAAAGTTGATGGAAATGATGACAACTTTATTAAAGGCCAATGACTATAAAGTAAGACAATCTCATTTCTATAAATAATTATTATTTATATTTTTATCAACTATTATTTCTTCATTTTGATTACTATTATTAGTACTACTATCTATATTACTACTAAAAGATAAACTTCTATGTAACCTACTCATTAAATATCTTTATAAGATTACTATCAATGGTTTACACTAACACTTTTAAAAACCCATTTGATTACACAAAGAAAATTGCAGCAACATGACTTAGGTTTCACTTATGAAGATCCTTTTAAGTATATTACTAAGAAGTAAATAAATTAGCAATAACTTAGGCAAGTAACAAACACTATCTTATAATTTTTACTTATTAAATATCTATCAATAAGGAATTGGGTTGTTAACCCCTTTTTAGATAATCTATTTGGAATTTCTCTAATTGTCGGAAAAATGGTATTTATAAGCTTGTAATGAATCTTATAAATAAGGATCAAATTCTTTAATACTAGCATCATATCAAAACCTTTTATTTTGATATCTAAGCATAAGACATGCATCAAATTTAGATTCATCAAAAAGCGATTGATTTTTGGATTACATGAGAAAAAAATGGGTCTATCATTCAAACTTGACTCTACTACTCCTAATAAGGAGTCATGAAAGCAAGTGTATTTTTTGTCTCTTAAACCAAAAATTGTTAAGTTATTTATCCTTAATTTTATAGTTGGTTTAATCACTACTCATATCATTCTTATATAAGGAAATTTGTACTTCTTTTGATGAGAGCTAATAAGCTATCTCACAAAGTGAAATCATTATAACCTTGAGATAAGGGTAAGGCTTCTTCAACATCTTCACAATATAATCTACTTTAAGTAAAAAATGTTTTCTTATTTGATTATCATGTGTGGATGAAGAAGGAGGAAGATGTCATTCCTATAAATAATTATTAACTATTATTTCTTCATTTTTACTCTACTACTACTACTACTTTTATTACTACAAAAAGATAAACTAATACTACTCATTAAATACTTCTTCTTTTTGTAATAGAAAATCATTTCAATTATTTACAATACTACTTTTCCAACATTTATTTCTTCTAAGATAATAATCCTTTCTTTCATATTTTTAATTTTTCTTTTGAGCTCTTTTATTTTTTCTTTTAAACTTTGTATAAAGGATAACTTTGGCTAAATAGAAGAACTCTATTCTCCACCTTTAATTCTTTAAATAACTATATCTAGGTTACATCCTTCTTTAGGAATAGCTAGATTAGATTTAACCATCATTTCTCTTTAAGTTAAATACAAATATTTTTCTAATTTCTCTTTTCTTTCATTTGAATCTTGAATTTTATCAATAAGATCCAATATCTTCTTTGGGTAACACTAATAAGCCTTGACTTTTGTAAAGAACTTTGTAATAATTACTTCACCCTTGGAAACTTGATTCTAAGTCAAAATCATTGTTAATTGAGCTATCTATATTTATTTCTTCAATCTCATCTTCTTTATTCGAATCACTTTTTGATAAAAAGATATGCAATAATGATCTTTTAAGGCCTTCATCAATAAATAATTCTTGAATTTTCTTTCTTGTTTGGCATTTATAGTTTTGTTTTTTAATATTTGTAGCAAAAAATATTTTTCTTTTTCTTTATTGACTTTTTAAGCTTTGAATGTTTGTTTCTTTCTTGCTTCTTATAAAAAGCTTATGTTTTTCCTTTGATAAAAGGCTAATTTCCTTTTTTTCTCTTTGGAAACCTTATAGTTAGATAACCTATTTGTTCATAGGATTCTCCTAAAGCCTTGTTACCTTGAGCTTTTCAATTTGTAATTGCCAATATAACTTTATTTCATTATAGAGTTTAACTCCTTTGGTAACTACCTTTACTGCCAATGCTTTGTAGGTATAATTATCATATCTAATAATTCAAACATGATAAGCTTTAACTCTTATATTTATGCAAATTGGATAAGTAAATCTGAAATAAATTTTTCTTTCTAAAAGTCACTTTAGCTATCTTCTCTTATAAAGACTTTTGAAAAGAATACACTCCTACGCCATTTAAAGTGGGCTAAATTGAGACAACTTAAATTGATAAGCTACTCCTATCTTTTATCTAATAGTATCCCAATAAAATGACAGGTCATAATATAAAATTAATTGTTTACACTATATAATAGCTATAAACCTACTTTTATCTAAATTGCAAAAAATATCTCCTAGTTGGCTTCTTTATTAAGTAGAAATCCTATTAGCCTTTAAGTTAGCTAGTAAATTCACATGTAATAATCTTAGCAATTAATGGTCAAAATTACCCTTTGTCTTGGCCATTGTTGCATACATCGTTTTATGATGTAAAAGAACTAGAATATGATGTTTAGACATATTATCAAGATTCCATTCAACAAAACTAGTACCATCATATTGAACATAATTATATTTATCTTTTTTCCTCTATTTAGAGGTTTATATGAGTAGGTCTAGGATGATACAATTTAATTGGTGCTTTATTAAAAGCCATTTTCTTCACCTAATAGGGTTCTATAGGAGAATTACTTCCTCCTACCTTGTTTTGATGGGAACATATTTTAAAGTGTATAATCCTTATGAATAGATTGCTTAAAAAGGTTGTTAATCTAATTCTCAATTTGTGCATTACTATGTTCTCCATGTTCCATAACAATAACACTTTTATCATTTAGTCTTAGGCTTTTAAGCCTTTCAACAAGTTCTTTAACTAACTTTATTTTATCAAAATTGTTTCGAGACATATTAAAATTAATTTATTCTAAAGATAAAGGTTTAAATAAAACCTTTTGTGTAGGTCTTCTCTTCATTTCACTCTTTAAATTCCTTTTGTATATACTATCTCTTTTGTCATAGTCAATGTGTTTGTTTTCTTTTCTTTCTATAGTATAGTCTTATGGAGGAGTCATGTAAGGAGTGGTATTAGAGCCTCATTGCTATCTTTTGGGAGGAGAGTGATAAGATAGGAATTATATTTTGTTTGTAGTTATAAAGAACCTGTTGGAGGGTCATTGTTGCATTACTATTTTAAGCTAGGAGGGCATGTTAAAGGCATAATTAGTCATTAATTAGGCAATTTACTCTTGATTATTCAAAGGAACTGTAAACAGTAACCAATAGATAGACTATCTTAAAGCTCTTCATTTAATAGTAGTAGGCTAAGAGCTAGTGATTTCAATATTAGTAATAGTAGTAAATAAAAAAATAATTATAAATGAAAATATAAATACTAATTTTTTAAATTCATAGCATCTTCCTACTTGTTCTTCATCTTCCATTTGTCACAAGCAAGGTTTTCATTTAAAATGGAACATATGGTAAAAACAATTGAGGAGACATTTCCTTATCTTAGGTTTATTTTGATTTAACCTTATTATTTTTAAAGCTTATTAGCTAACACCAAAGAAAGCATAAGTTTTTACACTTAGAAATAGAACAAGTAATGGTTAAACCAACCATAGTATTACGGCTTAATAGCTCAATCATTCTTTGTATTAAAGATAAGAGACATAACAAATTTCATAAATCCTTATTAGGAATTTTTGAGTTAAGTCTAAGTGATGGACCAGTATATTCTTCATGTTATCCTAATATTACTCTTTCTTTAACTAATCCAAATTTAATTCATGCTTTATGTTTTGACATAAAGATAGATGGATTTGACATAATGCCTCAAAGAACTTAATTCTTATTTATAGGATCCACTACAAAGTTATAAATACTACCTTGTTAGATATGAAAGATGTTTTGGCTTATTTATCTACTAGGAAAGAGTTAAGTACCTTATTCCTCACTAAGAAAGAGTTATCTAGTCCCTAGAACTATTAGTTGGAATCCAGTTAAATTATTTGAGAAATGGGTCCTTGAAAGGGTAATAAAACCTATTAAAAGGAAAACAAGTCAAATTAAGGAACTCATTAAATATAGTGATGGTGATTTTAAGATTAAATTCTCAACAAATCTTTCAATTAGGTTAGACCTACCAAAAACATATAGGCATTCAACCTCTTTGGTTCCTTTATAACTCTCTTAAGAGTTTGAAGGAATTAGAAGAATAAAAAAGCACATTATTCACATGTAGTATAAGGTTAAATTTCTTTCATCTACTTCAAGTTTAGTGGTAAATGATCCAGTGGGTCCATCTTAATGATGTATAGGCTACACTGGGATGAGTTACTCAATTCAATCCTTTTAGATGTCATTTATGGGTCATTCCTAAACAAATCATTGCCCTAGAGCTCCTAAAACAATTAACTAGATATGGGATCTTTCCGAATATCATATATGCCTACTTCTCTTTTGACAATCTCTTTTTTGACTTTGTTTCCCTCTTCATCCATATATCTCTCTTCCCTTTTTCTTCTTGGTTTGATATGAAGTTAACATTTCCATCTTATTTTGATATGGGGTATAAGGATGAAGACAAGAGTATTAATGTTCTTACCATTGAAACTAAAGATGAATGATATGTTTAAGAGTTATTTTACTCTTAGAAAAATGAGAATAAAAGAAAGTGGTTTTATTCCATGCTTCCTTTAGAAACATAAAATTTCTTTTTAAAAGCTCATAAATAGATGGTTTGTGAAATGGGACTATCTGATTTATTTTATAATATTAAGAGATTTTATAGATTTTAGAAAAAGTAGTTTCTTGATTTTTCAATTGAAAAGACTTGTATAGTCCTTGAAAGGGATTATTAAGCATATTTGATTAAGTCATGAAAAAGGTTAAGTCTATTCATCCTCTAGAGTTAAATCTTTAGGCTAAACTTAAAGGATGTGAAGTAACAATCTCATCTTATAAGGCAAAGATCTCTAAGTTGGAATCAAATGCTAGTGCTATTGTCATTTCCACAGCCTTGTATCAGTTGTAATTATTGTCAACTAGATTTAAGTGTGCAAGCAGAAGTGGCTCATATATGAGGAATTACATGATAAGACTAGCATGTCAAATAACCTTGCAAAGTGATCTCCTTGGAGTAAACTTGTAGAGGGAGTTTAGTATTGCTTAAGTTTTAGTGTGACAATGTGACAGGGTTGTAACTATTTATGGGCAATCTTGGCCGTTCATTCAAGCAATCAAGGGATGAGATTTCAGTAGAAAAGAAAAGAGCAAGGAAAATAAATTAAGAAGGAGGATAATGCTGAATTGTGAATGGAACAGTAATATGAAGCCACATGGAGGGGCAAGAAAAGAAATCCATCATAGCTACAATAAGCCCTACTAGGGTTTTCATAGAAGGGAGTATATAAACCAAGACTTATCTCTTTTAGGGCAACCATTGTGAGATAGTGAGACCTGGAGAAGGTGAGACATGAGAGCAGACTAGACCTGGAAACCCTGAAACATGTGAAAGCAGACCAAAAAGAGAGGATGTGACACCTAAAGAAGATGAGACATGATAGCAGACCAGACCTAGAAACCCTGAAACACGTGAGAATAGACCAAAAAGAGAGGATGTGAGACTTAGAGAAGGTGAGATGTTAGAGTAGATCAAACCTGGAAACTAGACTAGGTGAGACTAGACCAGAACAGTGAGACTAAGTGAGACCTAGAAACGTGAGACTAGGTGAGACCAGACTAGAATGGTGAGACCAGTCCAGAACGGTGAGACCATGTGAGACCGAGAAATGTGAGACCAGGTGAGACCAGACTAGAATGGTGAGACCTAGAAACATGACTAGAAAAAAGGGAAACATGTGACACTAGAACACATCGGAAGACCAGAATCGATGAGACCAAAAAGGGTCTAATGCATGAGACTAGGTGAGACATGAGACGAGGTGAGACCAAACAAGGGAAGACATGATACCTGGAGAAGGTAAGACGTGAGACCAGACCAGAATGATGAAACGATTAGACCAGACTTGGAGACTATGAGACTAAAGATGGTGAGACCAGGAAATGGGTGAGAATGTGATACGGGGAGATGGTAAGATGGTGAGACCAAGAAATGAGTGTGACGGGGAGATGATAAGACTAGGAAACGGGTAAGACCGTGAGATAGTGAGACCAAGAGTATTGTGAGACAACCAAGAGAAGTTCAATGAAGCATTTGAGAGAACTCAACGTATTTTTCGATTTCTTCAAGAAAGGTTAAAGAGTGTTTTGGTGATCTTCCAAGCGATAGTGAAGCAACTTATTCAAATCAAACAAAGGCAAGACAAGTTAGAAGAAGGGTAGACACAGTAGGTAACACACTTTGTATTGTACTTACTTTGTATTTGCAATAGTGAAAGGAGCAAAAGATTAAGACATCCATTGTAACTACATTGCAATCATAGGGAATACCATACTGTTATTCTCAGGCATAATGGATTGTCTCGATAGAGGAAGAAACTCTACCACCATAAAGTATGTCACATTGATAGAATCATGTAAATCTCTTGTGTCCTTACTTTGAATTTACATTCTATGTTTTGAATTCAATTGTGAACATAGCTAAAGAATCATCAAACCCATAACCTAAAGAAGACCTAATCAAGAATAGCCAATCTGTTTAATAGGCAAGGTGTCTAAAAGGTAACTTTGGGGACTATTGTGATTAGTAGGTAACAATAGATCTACCTTAGTTGAATCTGAGAAAGAGTTCACTTTTGAGAAGAGCTTGAAGTTGTTCACATACCTGTGTATTAACGAGAACTAAAGTATTAAAGAAGTAGAATACTTTGGCTTAAATTATCAGTGTTTTTTTTAAGGGGTGTGATACTTATTCACCCTCCCTCTAAGTAGTACAGACTAGTAGATCCGAGGATGAAGTTGGAAACTTCAATTGGTATCAGAGCATAGGTTCATTAGTTTGAAGCTTAACAGCTTGGTGTACTAGTTTGAAGGGTTTCAAAAGTTTTAACTTGTTCACCATACTACCAAATGGATGCTAGTATCAGCACCAGCACTACTTACAGCAAGAAGGTTCCAATCTTTAATGGAACCAACTACCATATATGAAGAGCGAGAATGCAGGTGGTATTTGCAACCATGGGCATGAACGTGGTGAAATCTATACAAGAGGGTTTTGAGCCTTGAAAAAAAGGTAAAGATCCAACCCTAGAGGAATTAAGGCAGTTTGAGATCAATGGGAAGGCCTCAAATGTCATCATTTCAGCATTAACAGATGCTGAATATGCTAAAGTTATGGACTGCAAATCTACTAAGGAGATATGGGACAAATTGCAGAATGTCTATAAAGGTGATGGCAGAATAAAGGATGCCAAGCTTTAAGTTTTCAAGGAGAGATATGAATCCTTTAGAATGCAGAAAAATGAGTCCAAGAGTTCTTCACCAGGGTTATTGATGCTGTAAACAACTTTAGAACTCATGGGAAGAATAAGAAGGACTCATCTATTGTGAAGAAAATTTTGAGAATTTTGCATGAGAGGTTTGCCTCAATGGTGGCAGCCATAGAGGAGAGTAAAGATCTCAATTCTATGTCTCTGCATGATCTTCAGTGCAATCTCATTGCATATAAGATGAGAATAAAGTCAACTGAAAGCTCCTCAACGTCAAAGCTATCAATGAGGAGCTGGATCAAATCAAGAAGAATGAAACATGGGAGCTAGTTCCAAGACCCACAAACAAGAATGTCATAGGAACAAAATGGGTGTTTAGAAATAAACACAATAAAGATGGCAAGGTGGTGAGGAACAAGGCTATGCTAGTGTGCAAAGGCTACACTTAGATAGAAGGAGTAGATGTTGATGAAACTTTTGCACCAGTAGCAAGGTTGGAAACTATCAGAATGTTCTTAGCTTCGGAAACACATAAGAGGTATAAAGTTTACCAAATGGATATAAAATCAGCCTTTTTGAATGGGCTCCTGAAAGAAAAAGTGTATGAACAACCCGATGAAGTACAAATTAGTGAGGATGAGACACACGTGTGCAAGCTGAAGAAAGCCTTATATGACCTTAAACAAGCCCCAAGAGCATGGTACAGTAGGCTGGATGCGTATTTGAGAAGGTTGAACTTTAGAAGAGGAATAGTTGATAATAACCTATATGTGTTCAACTCAGAGAAAGGCCAACTGATAACTATAATATATGTAGATGACATCATTTTTGTAGGGGATCACTTTAAGCTATGCCAAGAATTTGCACAGAAGATGAGTAAGGAATTTGAGATGTCATTGATAAAAGAAATGACTTACTTTCTTTAATTACAGATAAAATAGTGTGAAGAAGGTATTTTTATTTCTCAGAAAAAATACGCCAAAGAGATGCTGAAAAGTTTGGTATGAGGATAGCAGACCTATTAATACTCCTATGACAGGGGGCTGCAAGTTAACAAAAGATTAGGAATGAAGGAGCATAAACCCCACAGAATACAGAAAGATGATAGGGAGTCTTCTGTACCTTACAACATCAAGGCCTGATCTTATGCAAGCTGTGTGCATGCCCAGTAGATTCCAAGCTCATCCTAAGGAATCTTATGTGTTGGTAGTGAAAAGAATCCTAAGATACCTCAAAGGGACCTAGACATGGGTTTGTGGTATCCTGCCATGCATTCTATAAAACTACGAGCATACACTAATGCAGATTGGATAGGAAGTATAGATGATAGAAAATCAACCAGTGGCTAGTATAGATGACAAAAAATCAACCAGTGGCTGCAGCTTCTACTTGGGTTCAAAGTGTGTTGCATGGTTAAGTAGAAAGCAAAATAATGTTGCTTTGAGCACAACTAAGGCTAAGTACATGGCTACTTGTGCAGCATATACTTAGGTGATATGGATGCAAAGACAATTGGTAGATTTGGTTGTTAAAAGAGAAGTTACCAGTGAGTGTACTTTGAGATAATGAAAGTGCAATTGATCTCAGCAAGAATCCAGTTCAACATTCAAGGAGTAAGCATATTGACATCTAGTATTACTTTATCAAGGATCAAGTGGAATATGGTACAATTCAGTTGCTTTACATTGGCACTAAAGATCAAATTTTAGATATTCTAACTAAACCTCTGTCCATAGAGCTATTTGAAAGGCACATAATGAGTCTGTCTATGCAAATGCCTCCTCAAGCCTAACGTTTGGGTGAATCCTCCATCTCTACTTTACAGGTTTTTCAACTTTGTAATTGGTTGGCAATAGGGGAGAGAAGCAACAGTGTAGGGGGAGCTGTTAAGGAAGGGGGAGTGCATATTTAGGGAGAGTTGTAATCCATCTACTTTTGGATTATTGCTCTAAGAAGATTATGAAGGACTGCTGCATAATGGCTTTTGTTGTGAAGGTTGCCAATAATTACAAAGGGAGAGATTATTGTTCCCATAGCCTTGTATTAGTTGTAATTGTTGTCAACCAGATTTAAGTGTGCAAGCAGAAGTGGTTCATATTTTAGGAATTATAAGATAAGACTAGCATGTCAAATAACCTTGCAAAGTGATCTCCTTGGAGTGAACTTGTAGAGGGAGTTTAGTATTGCTTAAGTCTTAGTTTGATAGTGTGACAACGTTGTAACTGTTTATGGGTAATCTTGGTTGTTCATTCAAGCAATCAAGGGATAAGATTTTAGTAGAAAAGAAAAGAGCAAGGAAAATAAATTAAGAAGTAGAATAATGCTAAATTTTGAATGGAACAGCAACCACATAGAGGGGTAAGAAAGGAAATTTGTCGCAGCTACAGTAAGCCTTACTACGGTTTTCATAGAAGGGAGTATATAAACCAAGACTTATCCCTTTTGGGGGAACCATCGTAAGATACTGATACCTAGAGAAGGTGAGATGTGAGAGCAGACCAGACTTGGAAACCCTAAAACACATGAAATCAGACCCGAAAGAGAGAATATGAGACTTGGAGAAGGTGAGACATGAAGGCAGACAAAACTTGGAAACCTTGAAACATGTGAGAGCAAACCAGAAAGAGAGGATGTTAGAACTAAAAAAGGTGAGATGTGAGAGCAGACTAGACCTGGAAACCCTGAAACACATTAGAGCAAAGCAGAAAGAGAGGATGTGAGACCTAGAGAAGGTGAGATGTTATAGCAGACCAAACCTAGAAACTAGACCAGGTGAGACCAAACTAGAATAGTGAGACTAGGTGAGACCAAGTGGGACCAGACCAATATGGTGAGACCAGGTGAGACTTGGAAATATAAGAGTAGAAAAAAGGGAAACGGATGACACCAAAACACACCGAAAGACCAGAATTGGTGAGACCAGAAAAGGGTGTAACGCATAAGACTAGGTGAGACTGAACCAGAAAAGACGTGAGACCTGGAGAAGGTGAGATGTGAGATCAAGTGAGACCAAACTAGAACAATGAAATGGTGAGACCAAACCTAGAGACCATGAGACTAGAGACAGTGAGATGGTGAGACTAGGAAATAGGTGAGACAGTGAGATAGGGAGATGGTGAGACAGTGAGACCAAGAAATGGGTGAGATAGGGAGACGGTGAGACGATGAGACTAGAAAATGGGTGAGATAGGGAGAGAGTGAGATGGTAAGACTAGGAGACGGGTGAGATTATGAGACAATAAGACCAGGAGTTGTGTGAGACAACCAAGAGAAAAAATTTGGTGAACCATTTAAGAGAACTCAACGTATTTTCAAATTTCTTCAAGAGAGGTTAGAGAGTGTTTTGGTGATCTTCCAAGCAATAGTGAAGCAGCCTATTCAAATCAAACAGACGAAAGGCAAGCTAGAAGAAGGGTAGACACAGCAGGTGACACTCTTTGTATTGTACTTGCTTTGTATTTGCAATAGTGAAAAGAGAAAAAGATTAAGACATCCATTGTAACAACATTGCAATCATAGAGAATACCACATTGGTATTCTCAAGCATAGAGGAAGAAACTCTACAACCGTGGAGTACATCACATTGACAAAACCAAATAAATCTCTTATGTCCTTACTTTGATTTACATTCTTGTTTTCAATTGATTTGTGAATACAACTAAAGAACCATTAAATCCATAACCTAAAGAAGAACTAATCAAGAAAGCCAATCTGTCTAATAGGCAAGGTGTCTGAAAGGTAACTTTAGGTACTATTGTGATTAGTAGGTAACAATAGATCTACCTTAGTTGAATCTGAGAAAGAGTTCGCTTTTGAGAAGAATTTGAAGTTATTCATATACCTGCATATTAATGAGAGCTAAAGTATTAAAGAAGTAGAATACTTTGGGTTAAATTATCAGAGTTTTTTTAAGGTGTGTGATACTAATTCACCCCCCCTCTTATTATCACAGACTAGTAGATCCTAGGGTGAAGTTGGAAACTTCAGCTATTATACAACAAAATAAATATACAAACTTAAGTCTCTAGTTAATGGATAAGAAATTAACTAGAGTTAAGGCTAAGGTTAAAAAAGCATAGCCAATGGTTATTTGCCTGACACCTTAACCTCAAGTTTAACCTGAAACAGAAAAAAGGGTTTTATTTCAACTCATGTCTTTTGAAAAAATTGTTTATAATGTGAAAGATGACAAAGAAGAAATTCTTAGTGAAATATCCAAAAGGCTTAAAGGCCTTGGTTTAACAAAGAAAAATGTTTCTTTTATTGTAAAACATAGAGAAAACAATGGTACATAGATTGAGGAATAGACTAATTCTCAATCTAATGATAAACAAACCAATTCTAATAATGACAATATTGATAAAATGCAAAATTTGTTCTTATTAAAATAAGGAGGTAATTCCACCCAATATCCTAAAAAGAAAAGGAGATTGCCTTACCAATGTAGGCCACCTAATGCTATTTATGAAAAGTAGAGAATAGGGAAAATGATGGGTTATTTACCCAAAGGAAATGAAAGACATGTTAAACCTATAAAGAAAAAACAAAAGGAAATTGTTTTTTATAAATGTAGATAGGTGGGACAATTTTCTAAGAAATGAAAAATTGAAAATAAAATTCAAGAATTATCTCTTGATGAAGGCCTTAAAAGGTTTTTACTTCATATCTTCTTAATGATGATTCAAATGGAGAAGATATGGAGATTGGTGTGGTTAATTACAACAAAAAGGTTAACCCCAACAACATTGATGAAAGGTCAAATTTTGATGGAGAAACAAATTATTATAAAACTTTATGTATAAATAAGGGTTACTAGTCCATACAAAAGAAGAAGAAATGATTTTGGATCTTATTAATGAAATTTCAAATCCAAAAGAAAAAAAAAAAGAACAATTAGAGACTTACTTGCATTCTATTAAGAATAAGCCAGTAAAAATTGTAGTAGAGCCTTAAAAAGGTTATAGCCTTGATATTGTTATCCACATATTGAAAAGAAAGCAAGCCCAAATCAAGGAACCTTTAAAACAAAAGGAAAAAGCAGAGCTCAAACTAGAGCTCAAATTGGAAATCTAGTCCAAATTAAGGGAACTTTGAGAAAAATTCTTTAAAATGTTAAAAGAACTCAAGGAAAGGGTTATCACTCTTAAATCTAAGTTTGAGCATAATCTAGATATCTTTGATAATTTAGGTGAAGAGTTGGATTTGCCGTAATCTTCCTTAAAGGAAGAAGATGATTTTAGTATGTCAATTGGTTGACGGAATAATTACTTATAAATAACAATTATAATTAATAAAGAATAATATTCTCTACTACAACTCTTATTGAATTAGAAATTTATATAAATTGCATCAATAAAGGGTTAATATCCTTAAAGTATTAAAATACTACCAAAATAATGAATATTGTTGATGATAAAAATAAGCCTGTTAATTCTCACAAGCTTACAAATGCAGCCATAGGCCATGAAAAAATTTATGTATAAATTCCTTTCCTTTTTATTAAAAATCTTTCTCAAAACTCTTAAGAAATCCATTTTTGCATATGTTTCCTATTTTAAAAAATCTAAAAAAGACATATTTGTTGTTGTTCCCACAGCCTTGTTTGGGTTGTAATTGTTGTCAACCAGATTTAATACAATAATGGAACAGTAATATGAAGTCTCATGGAAGGGCAAGAAAGAAAATCCATCGTAACTCATGTAAGCCCTACTAGGGTTTGTATAAAAGGGAGTATATAAACCAAGACTTCTCTCTTAGTTGAAGTAGCCATCGGAAGAGAAGACAGCAGACCTAGTATACGTGAGACCACTCGAAAGAGAAGACAGCAAACGTGGTATATGTGAGACCACCTGGAAGAGAAGACAGTAGACCTGGTATCCGTGAGACCACCCAGAATAGAAAACAGCAGACCTGGTATCTATGAGACCACCCAAAATAGAAGACAACAAACCTGAAAGTGTGACGTGAAATGCCAGACCAGAAACTTGAGGCAGGCTAAGAGACGTGAAGCAACGAAACTAGAAGCATGGTGCAGGGTGAGAAACATGAACTAGCAGCAGACCAGAAACATGAGGAGGACTATGAAACATGAACTAGCAGACCAGAAACGTGTGGCAGGCCGAGAGACGTGAACCAACAAAACCTAAAGGGTGAGGTAGGCCGAGAAATGTGAACCAACAAACCAAAAATGTGAGGCAGGCCGATAAACATGAACCAGCAGACCAGAAACATGAGGCAGGCTAAGAGACATGAACCAACAAAACCAGAAGCTTGGTGTAGGCCGAGAGATGTGAACCAGCAAAACCAAAAGCATGAGGTAGGCCAAGATATGTGAACCACCATACCAGAAACATAAGGTAGGCTAGGAGACGTGAAACATAAGGTAGGCTGAGAGACATGACCAGTAAAACTAGAAGCATGGTGTAGGCCAAGAGACATGAAACGATAGACTAGGAGCTTGGTGCAGGCCGAGAGACGTGAAACTGTAGACCAGAAGCGTGAGGCAGGCCGTGAGACATGAAACGGCAGACCAGTAGTGTGAGGCAGGCCGTGAGACATGAAACGGCAGACCTGAAGCGTGAGTGCAAGCCGTGAGATGGTGAGATGATAAGACCAGGAGTTAGGTGAGACAACCTAGAGAAGAAATTCGGTGAAGAATTAGAGAGAACTCAATGAATTTTTCAGATTTCTTCAAGAGAGGTTAGAGAGAGTTTTGGTGATCTTCCAAGCAGTAGTGAAGCAACCTAGTTAAATCAAACAGAGGCAACACAAGCTAGAAGAAGGGTAGACATAGTAAGTGATACTCTTTGTATTGTGATTGCTTTGGATTTGTAATAGTAAAAGGAGTAGAAGATTAAGACATCAATTGTAATCATAGGGGATACCACATTGGTGTTCCCAAGTATAGTGGATTGTCATAATAGAGGAAGAATCCCTACCACCATGGAGTACGTCACATTGACAGAACAACGTAAATCTCTTGTGTCCTCGCTTTGAATTGAGTTGTGAACATAATTAAAGAATCATCAAACCCATAACCTAAAAGAAAACCTAGTCAAGAATAACCAATTCATCTAATAGGTAAGGCGTCTAAAAGGTAACTTTAGGGACTATTGTGATCAGTAGGTAACAATAGATCTACCTTAGTTGAATTCGTTAAAGATTTCATTTTTGGCTTAAATTATCAGAGCTTTTTTTAAGGGGTGCGATACTGATTCACCCCCCTCTCAGTATCACAGACTAGTAGATCCGAAGGTGAAGTGGGGAACTTTAATTGGTATCAGAGCACAAGTTCACCAGTTTAAAGCTTAACAGCTTGGCGTATTAATTTGAAGGGTTTTAGAAGTTTAAACTTGTTTAGCATACTGAGAAATGGATGCTAGTACTAGCACCAGCACTACTTACAGCAAGAAGGTTCCAATCTTCAACAAAACCAACTACCCTATGTAGAGAGCGAGAATGCAGGTGGTCTTTGCAACCATGGGCATAAATGTGGTGAAATCGGTACAGGAGTGTTTTGTGCCCCTAGAAGAAGGTAAAAATCCAACCCTAGAGGAATTAAGGTAGTTTGAGATAAATGGGAAGGCCTCAAATGTCATCATTTTAGCATTGACAGATGCTAAATATGCTAAAATTATGCAGTGCAAATCTGCTAAGGAGATATGGGACATATTGTAGAAGATCTATGAAGGTGATGGCAGAATGAAAGACGCCAAGTTTCAAGTTTTCAAGAAGAGATATGAATCCCTCAAAATGCAAAAAAATGAGACAATCCAAGAGTTCTTCGCCAGGGTTATTGATGCTGTAAATGACCTTAGAAATCATGGGAAGAACAAGAAGGACTCATCTATTATGAAGAAAATTCTGAGAATTCTACAAGAGAGGTTTGCCTCAAAGGTGGCAGCCATAGAGGAGAGTAGAGATCTTAATTCTATGTCACTACATGATCTCTAATGCAATCTCATTGCATTTGAGATAAGAATAAAGTCAATTGAAAGCTCCTCAACATCAAAGCTATCATAAGAGGCAGCTTTTAGAGCTATGAGACACTTGAAGATAAGAGAAGAGGAAGAATCATCCAGTGAGAATGATGATGATGATGAGGAAGAAAGTGATGGTAAAGTGTTGGCTTACTTCACAAGGAAATTCAAAAAGGGGTCAACAAGGGAAAAGGACAGTTGTCCTTGAGATGTTATTATTATGGGCAGACTGGACACTTTTCTTCTCAGTGCAAAGTGAAACTTGATGATGAAGATGAGGATGGTGATGATGAGTAGAATTCAAAATTGAGAATACTATCATTCAAGTCAAGGAAGTCCAACAAGAAGACTGCTAACCCACAAAAGAAGAAGAGAGGCTTATTCAAGAGTTATGTGAACCAAACAAAAGAAGCCGATGAGGAGGAAGATGTAGACTCATCAGATGAGCATGCCTTTATGGCATTAGCTTGATGTGGTAGTTCAACCTTTGAAGAGGAAAAGGAGATTGATGAAGAAAAACCAGATCTTGAAGCTGAGTTAGAAGTAGCTTCAAAGGAGATAATTAGAATGGGCAGAATGATAAGAAGGTTAAAGGCCCATATAAAACTAGTTGAAGCAAAGATTAAGGAAGCAAAAAGTCAAAAGGATGAAATATGGGCTGAACATATTCACTTGAAGAGAAGATTTGAAGAACAGATCAAAATATGTGAAGACCTTACTATGTAGCTTGGCTTAAGAACTTTAACAATTGAGGAAATAGAGATAGAGTTGCTAAGACTTTAGCAACAACTCAAAAAGAGTGAAGAGAACTTGCAGAAGTTTAAAGTGGTAGGAGAAACAAGCTCTGCAAGAGAAAAGAAGAATAAAGAGAAAGTGTAGCAATTTGATGCTACACTGCCTAAAAGGAATGAGACTTTGCCACATAAGTTGAAAGAGAAGGTTGTGACTCAAGAGAAGATGATTGAAGAAGAGAAGATATTTCTCAAACCAAAGCCAGTGCCAAAAATGATGTATGTGGTTAAAGAGCAGTAGCCTAGGGTTGAAAATATTTTCTCAGAAAGAAAAGATTGATTAGCTCGGAATAGTGAAGGCTGAAAATAAAGAAAATTTAAAGAAGCAACCTAGGGTTGCAAAGAAAATTGAAGAAAAGAAAGTCAGCCATCCAAGGGCAATGGCTGAACAGAAGAAGGAGAAGAAGGTGGCTAAAATGAAAGCCACACAAGTAAAGAGGCCAGTAACTTTGCCTACACAGCAAGTAATGAACAAAAGAAAACAAACTGTGATTATATCCAAGAAGAGGCAGTTTTAAGGTTACTATCTTTATTGTGGAGTTTGGGGTCATAAGGCAAGTAAATGCTAGTGGGAAGGTTAGTATACGTCTCCAACTTGAGAAGATCTGATGCTTCATACAAGGGGAGACAATACAAAATTCAAAATAGAACACCTGTTGTGAATTCTTGCACATACTGTAAAAAGTAAGGACACACTGACAATGATTGTTAATGGAAGCCCAAACGAGTGGTTTCAAAGAATAAGTTTGCTATATTGGCAAACTTGGAATAGTGTGAAAGGTGCAAGCAGGATAACCATAATGCCAAAAGATGCATGAACTTCTCCTTGAGCAAGAGAAGGCACTCAATGGAACAGTGAAAGCAATTGATACAGTTAAAGTTGGGAAAAAAGAGAAAGTTATCATCAAGCCAATTCAAGAGAAAGAATATAAAGCTAAAAAGGAGGTGGCTATTATAGCTAAAATTGCAGTGGATCCTTGATAGTGGATGCACATCACACATGACAGGAGACAAGAGTAAATTATCAAAGCTAAACAAGTGAAGAGAACACAGAGTCAAGTTTGGCAATGATAATTCACTCAACATCAGTGGTCAAGGGTTAGTAAATATTGGAAAAGGAAAACTGAAAGATGTTCTGCACATTGAAGGACTCAAATATAATCTAGCATCTGTCAGCCAACGATAAAATGAAGACCATAAAGTGATATTCACAAAAATAAGTTGCCAAGTAAACAATAAAGAAGGCAATACTATTGCACATGGGAAGAGAATAGCTAGAAAATTATATGTGATTGATGAGGAAAAAAAGTAGTATAAGACCAAAGAGTTCAATTCTGAAGTAGTGCTTGACATTGTACATACTAATTCATGTGGGCCGATGAGAACATAAGGGTTGAATGGTGAAAGGTACTTCATCTTGTTTGTTGATGATTATTCCAAAAGGACCTGCATCATGCACCTCAAACACAAGTTAGAAGTTTTGAAATGCTTCAAGAGATATAAAAGATTGGTTGAAAATGAAAGTGGAAAGAAGATCAAAGTATTGAGGTCAGATCAAGGCATTGAATATACAAATGAAACTTTTGAAGATTACCTTGAGAAGCATGGTATTCACCAACAGATGGCAGCAGCAAGAACACCTCAACAGAATGGGGTGGTAGAGAGGAAAAATAGAGTTGTGGTTGAAATTGCAAGAACTCTACTGTTGGAATCCAAGTTTCACACAAGATTTTGGACAGAAGCAACATTTACAGCAATGCTCCTACTCAACAGAGTTTTTCTAAAGCCTAATACTGATAAAACTCCATATGAGCTATGGAGTGGGAAGAAGACAACAGCCAAGTATCATAGAATCTTTGGCAGCCCATGTTTTGTGAAAAACAAGGAGCAAAACTTGGGAAAATTCCATGCTAGGTCAAATGAAGGCATCATTGTAGGATACTCAGCAAAGACAAAAGGTTATAGAGTTTTTCTGCATAAATTGGGAAAAGTGG
>JAHLGO010018660.1:0-12015 GCA_020615895.1 Ceriops decandra | reverse complement strand
AATATTATAGATCAGTGCATATAGCTTAAGGTTAATAGGAAAAATACATTATTTTAATCATATATGTGGATGATATTTTACTTACATGCAATGCTGCATGAAACAAAGTAATATCTTTCTTAAAACTTTAAAATAAAGGATATGGGTAAAAGTCTCTTTTGTTATGAGTATAAAAATTCACAAAGATAGATTCTAACAAATTTTAAGACTACCTCAAAAGACCTATATTGAAAAAGTTTTAGAGAGATTTAAGATAGAAAATGTTCGTCCACTATAACACCTATGGTCAAAAGGGATAAGTTCAATTTTGCACAATGTTCTCAAAATGACTTAGAATGTGAAGAAATAGAGTGCATACCATATACATTAGTGGTTAATAGCCTTGTGTATGCACAAGTCTACACTAGACCTGATATTGCATTTACAATAGGAATGTTGGGGAAAAACCAAAGTAATCCTAAGTAAAAACATTGAAAAGCAACTGAAAAGGTTATGAGGTATCTATAAAGAACCAAGAACTACATACTAACATACAAATATACCGACCATTTAAAGGTGGTCAAGTATTTAAATGCTAATTTTATTGATTATGTAGATAATAATAAGTCTATCACTGAATACATTTTTATATTTGTTGAAGATATTGTATCTTAAAGAAGCATTAAGTTAACTATTATTGTCTCTTCTATTATGGAAGTAAAATTTATTGTGTGTTATGAGACTACAGCACAGGGTTTATAGTTGACGAATTTTATCATGAGACTATAAATTGTACATTCTAAAAATATATTGTGATAATTCAATTGTAGTGTTCTTTTCAAAGAACAATAAAAGTGGAAGTTGAAATAAACATATTTTATAAAGTATTTAGTTGTTAGAGATCATGTTAAAAGTCAAGTAATTGTGGTAAAACATATCAATATTCAACTTATGGTTACTAATTCTATGACTAAAAGATTATAAGCTAAGTTATATAGGAATCAAGTTAAGTGTATGAAACTTATTAACTTTAATTGAAGATATTGTAAACTATGTTTTTTGATGTTTTATCAATTTTGGAGATTTTTTGATCATTTACAAATAAAATTTATTTTTTGCATACAAAGCTTATTTGCATAAAGTTTGTTTAAGACTTGTATAAGTTGAAACATAAAGTTTTGTCTCAATAAAATATATAATAAAAAATTTACTATCATTGTAATATATGGAAGGAAATGTTTCCAAAAGTGTTAATAACCATTGTGATCTATATATAAAAATTTCTACTTATACAAAATATAATTTAAGACATGAGTCATATTTGTAATGGCCATTATTAATAGTATCAACTATTTGTAATCATTCAGGTCAAGTGGAAGAATGTTAAAATTATTCTGAAGGTAACCCTTATAATTAGAGATAAATATGAAATTATTTATTTTGAAAGTGATAATTAAAGGAACAATTACTCAATTATCATAACAACTAGTTTAAATCAAATATAACCACTTAATTTGATGGAAGGAAATTGAATAAAAATTAACAACTGACGTGGTTCCTAATCTACCTTACATAAAGAGAAATCTATGAACCAACAATGTAAGTTTCTGAAAAATATTAAGTTATAGGCTAAAAGACTTAGTTTTGCAGACACAGTTCTATAGTCTCCAATTGTTAATCAATATGATTAAAGGTATGTCTTCTACTAAATTTTATTTTAATTTATAAATAATTTTTTTGATAAATATATATTCAAACGTTGAATAAAAAACTAAATAGTGACACATAAATGATTCTAGATGCATGTATTGAATAGAAAATCAAATAATGACACATAAATGGTTCTAGATGTGTGTTTGTGTTAGCTTTTGACTTTCTAGTTTGTGTGATATTCGATTTTATTAGGTTAGATTATAAGGACCAATTTTCATTCTTAGACTATTCCATTTAGTCATTATAATTTATTAATAATTTTGATCTTGTATTATACATATTAATTTAGGTTCAATTATGATGGAAGTCAAGTTCATTATTCAATCTTTACTTTTTATGAATAGTTATAATATGTATAATGTATTAGGTTTATTTTTTGAATATATTATTTAAATTATTACATATTTACTATTTAGCCAAAAAATAACAATTTTTGAAATCTAATTAATTAATGATAAAGGAAAATGGTATATTATTTCTAAAAGAAATAAATATTAATATATAAAGGAGAGTGATTTGTTAGAACTAAATTTATGTGTATGTATATAATAAGTCTCATATATTATGGTTGATTTGTTGATATTTGGGACTTTTAATATCATTAAAGACCCCATGGTTTTTTTTTTTAGGGACTTTGGGACGAGTTTAACTTTGACTCTATTTAAACTGGAGATATGATAACTATTTATCAATTTATAATTAATTATGAGATTAAATTTTAGTGACTTATTTTTAATTATTTAGATAGTTAATGGTGATTAAAGGAAAATTTTTTATAATTAAAATAAACCTTTTAGAAATAAAATAACAAAACATCATTTACTTGTATATGTTATATTTGGTTATATTAACCCTCTTAACATATTTATATCAAGATATGATTGTTGAATGCCTAACTATCGGGTTAAGAGAGTGTCGATCTTGACATTATGCTTATTTGTTATGTGCTGTGTCAAGGGAGATTATAAGTTATGGTAGTTAGGTACAATGTGACAAGTATTTATTGTAAAAATGACTAGATATAAATGTTTCGTCCTTGTCCTATCTCTCCATTTATGACTAGATATAAATAAGTATACTTTTGTAGGCTACACCCAACTATACTTTTAACAATTATATGTATTTTTTCTTACCACATTTCTCATTTATATTTTGTCATTTACCTAACTAAATTAATTTTTTCATATCGTGTATATTATAATTACTTATTATGTTATTGTACTTATTTTATTATTTTTACTATTTTAAAGATAATTTAAAGTTGACATGATTATTTTTTTTACACTTTTAAATTTTTAACTCAACTCGATAATATTATTCTGTATATTCATTTATCATGTTTTTGGGCAATCCCCCAGTGTTAAGGATTTGTATTTCATGTTTTTTGCATTATGTATTATTCATAGCATGAAAACTAGTGGCTAGTGATTGTTATGTTATGTTTGTTTGTAGGCTTCACTTGCATGTATTAGGATATTATGTTACATGTTGTTCTGCTTTTTTTTTTGGGGGGGGGGGGAACCATTTTAATTTTTTTTTTTTTTAAATAGGCTTGCATTGTTCTTAGCAAATCCCTTGTCTTAAATGACGTGTCGATCAATAGGGATCACATTACCGAGTAATATATGCCATTGTCTAGAGTGTAAATATGTAGTTCCAAGTAATATACCATTGTCCTTATCCCGAAGTATCACATTACCAAGAAAATTGTTACAATATCATATTTCCATAGCCCAGAATGTTGGCTTAACTTTTGAAGGCATTTTTACTCCTCAATATTTTTACCTTTTGGACCAAACTTGATTTATAGTTACATTAGGATTATGTCACCATAAGAACCTATTTAAGAATATTAAATAATAATGATTGCTAATTTGTAATTAAAATATTAGATACATTGTAAATTATAAATTATGTACAAATGCATTCGTATCTGCACATAATTTAATGATGAAATTGGTTGCGTAAAATGATTTATTTTCAATTTTTGCTTCTTTGTGTGTGTGTGTGTGTGTGTGTGTAAAATACTGTTAATCTTAAATACATCTATTTTCATGATAAAAATTTGTTATGCTATATAACTAATGTACTTTTAGAGTTCATCCCATGACCCCAAGTCACTTTCTCTACTAACAATAAAGATAAAGATAAGTGGCCTGTGAGGACATGAAAGGGTGACGTGAAAGACATGATTTTTTTTTATTATTATTTGTCATTATATTTGTTTGAAAACAAAATTTGAGGAGTCTACTCCAAAATTCGAAAAGCCCGTGAAAGTTGAAGGGTAAAAAGATTATTTACTAGAATTTCAAAAGTCTGTGGATATTAAAATATAACTATGATTGGATTTTAATGGCGAAAAGCCCTTATAGGTTTCCCTCCATAGTTTTTCAGTTCTTTTTTTTTTTTTATATATATATAAGTTTACTTTCTCATATTGCAGTCGCCTGGATTTTAATAGTGAAATTACCATCATGGTTTTTATTTTTTATTTTTATTTTTATCATTTAGTTCTATAAGTGTTTGATTTGTTCTTCAATTCCATTATTCTCCCGTTTTTAAGCTTTTCAATGATAAATGAGATGTTTGGCATATTTGTCAATTCTTTCTTCTTCCATCTCAGTGTTGTGATGTGATGCCGAGACAGAGGCCAAAGGTTGTCAACAATGTTTTATCATATCCCTTTTGTCTTTTTGTTTTTTTAAAAAAAGAAATTTAACAAATTAATGTGTGATTGTGAATTATAAGAAGAACGATATTTTTGGGTTGAAGTTAATGCTGTTTTTCTGGAAATCAATAAAAACTACATGATTTTGGAAGTACGTTTGGTTGCCACCGTCACAGCCAAGTAGTGGGGATTGAATTGTCCCGTTCCGTAAAGTTGTGGGCAGCAACTTGCCACGAAGTATCCGATTCTTTGCCCTTTTTATAAGTCAAGCTTTTTTCTTTTCTTCTTTTTTTTTTTTTTGGTTCCCATTCAATTCTATTTTACACAAATTTCTCAACATAAAACAATTTGTCCCAAATATATTATTACTATCATTAAATTCATAATATTTTACATATTCTTATGTACTTACTCTTTCCATTTCAGAACGCTCGGTGGGTTATTCTCGCTGTACTTACTCCCGATTAATGCTTTGTCAAATAAATGCGCTGTCCGGATAGCTTCCCAACCGCAAAACAATTCATTCATGATATATCCTGAAAGTTGTGCCACTTGCAATTATATGATAAATAATACAATTTTAAGTCCTACAGAAGTTATTACACAACATCACGTTCATGGCGACTGCCCCCCCCCCCCTCCCTCTCTCTCTCTCTCTCTGTCCAAAAAGTCAGTGTTGACAAAGACCAAGGAACGAACAAGGTGTATATGAACAGCTAATCGTCGGTGCCGTCGGTGCAATCAAACAAATATCTTTTAGTCCCATTTTTAACAACATTCTGGTTTAATGCAAGTCGTTGTGTATGAACTGTAAAGTAACAAAGAAACCAAAGAGAGACGAGACAAAAAAAAAAAAAGAAAGACAACGGCCTTTATTCACTTTGTTACATAAGCATTTCTCTGTGGCTTAACCGATGCGAACTTGAAGGCTTACACGGCCTCAGGCTTCAAAATTCTTGGGGGCAAAGTGATGGTTTTTTTTTTTTTTTCAAAGGAAGGACACATTAAATTGTGATCATTTTATTGGTCCAAAATGAAGATTACGAAAAACGATTGGGGCTCAAACCTTCAAGCATTTGTACGTGAATGAACTTTCGTTTTCGGGTGCAAGGATGGGGTTCCAACTCGTATTGATGAAATTGGCCATCGGAATTCGTCTCTTAAATATTTCTGAAATTTATTAATTGACGTGTTAATTTTCTTTCATAGTCAGAGAAAATCTTAACTCTCATTCTGGCTATATTTTCAACTTTTATTTGATTTATGTAAAATAAAAATAGCATTGAATGTAAGTTATTTTACTGTAATTTAAGTAATAATTTTATGTTTAAATTATAAAATAAACTTTGTATAAAGAAATAAGGTTGAGGCTCGAAGAACAAGCAAAACAAACTTTCACGTCCATTTGATTTTAATTTTTACTCTAAAACTTTTATAGTTAATTTCTTATTCATGCCATTGAAATTTTTGGTTAGAATTTTGTTAATTTCATTGCCACAATTAATATAAGTAGGAAAAGTTACAAATATAAGTCAAAAACAAACAAAAGTAGAAAAACTCGGTGTTTTATCATCATGCTTTTGTCATGCCTACGTGGGCTCCAATTAATATTTGTTTTTTCTTCTTTCATTTTTTTTTTATTTTCATGTAAAGTTTATTATATTACATTACATCCCATTGCATCACTTCTACGTAAACAGTCAGGCCATAATTGGATGGCCCATATTATAATTGTTCACAATCCATTTATTTTTTAAAATTAGAGTCAATGAAAATTGCAATTGATCATGATCGTTGCCATTAACTGCAATTTGCTTATTAATGATTGCAATTGCCCATGGGGTGATGAGCAGGATGACGACAAACGGCTTAGCAAAAAAGAAAAAGGATGCCGTTTGATTATTTTTTAGAAAATCGTTTTTAGGAGAATATTAAATAATCGTAGACTCAACAATAACACCCAAAATAATAATAATAATAATCATAATAATAAACATTTATTCATTATAATACTAAACATATTTCGTAATTTCATCAATTCAATAATTGATACTGTTTCCTTAAACGCGTCAGTTTAATTGATGACGTACATGTCACTTAAATTATTACATCATGATAATAATTCTATTGCACGCATGACAATGGAACCAAACGATGCCATTTGCTTGAATGAGGTAAATATATAATTGTAGTTTAATATCATGTCGAATAACAAGCAAGTTTCAATTCCCACCCGCATGCATCAAATCGTGATTTAAGTTTAGTGCGAATCTCTTGTCTCTTTCAATAACATTCGATGACGCACCTCTTAAAATTGCAGGTAGGATTGTAAATGAGCTGAAGCATGTCCGATTTTGACTTGCTTCTTTTAATTAACGGGTCAAGTCAAGTTGAGTCTAAATTTTTATTTTATTTTTATAAATGGGTTGTTTAACTTTATAATATTAACATAAATTATAAAAATTATTTTTATAAATAGAATTAAATATTAACTAATTAAAAAATAAATATTTATTTTAATGTATAATTATAAAAATATAATTGTGTATTTTAGTGCGCATAATACTCATAAAATTTATAAATAATCAATGTGCATAATTCTATCATATTTATTAAAAAATTTATTTTATAACTTGAATAAACCTCTTAAATATATTCTAATAACATATTAAACAAAGTTTTTAATGAATTTAAGATGAATTTTTAAATATATTTTTTTAAAAAAATAACTATTCACAAGCTTTAACAAGTCGAGGCTATTTTTGTTCGAACTTATTTTATTCAACGAGATTTGATATCAAGTTTCAAACAAATTTTTATTAAATTAAGTCACTAAATTTTTGTTGAACATATCAATTCATTTACACCCCATACAAAGTGTTATCTTGAACATATGGTGACCACCCCAAGAA
The DNA here is from genome assembly GCA_020615895.1 of Ceriops decandra. Taxonomy (NCBI): domain Eukaryota; kingdom Viridiplantae; phylum Streptophyta; class Magnoliopsida; order Malpighiales; family Rhizophoraceae; genus Ceriops; species Ceriops decandra. The sequence goes on along the minus strand of JAHLGO010018660.1, from coordinate 4,743 downwards.
TCCCATTAGTTCGGTGGAGCAACCTGTGCTGTGATTTGGTATCCCAACATTTGATTTATAAGTTGTCTAGACAGACAAGCTATTATTAATCATATCTCTTTTGGATAGTAATAACTCAAATCGATAACGAAAACTCTTCTTCTTCTTCTTCTTTTTCACCATTATGTGACAAGGCTCAGATACGGCTTGCAACAAGAAGTTAGTTGTTAATTGTTATTCAATAATGGTCTAGAAAGCAATTGATAATCTTTTAAAGCCTATTAATTGCCAATAGCTTGGTACTAGTGATTAGAAGAGTACTTTTTAACTACTTTTTAGTTCCATTAATTGATTTATGTTGAGATTTTATTTTTATTTTATTTTATTTTTGGCCTAGAAAAGCCAAGATAATTTATTGTATTTGTAGAATAAGAAACACAAAGAGAAGTACCACAATGATTCAACTTTTCAATTCTAGTAGATATACGAGAGTCGTTTGGGCGTTTTAAACTCCAAAAATGAAAATTGAAAGTGTGACTAAAAATGATTCACCTTTTCATATATATGTATTCTTCTTAATTAGTGTTAAAATTGCATAACAATCTGAATCTTAAAACCCAAATAGATCTCTTATCTTCTTTCATCTTCTCTCATCTTCTTAATTTAATAACAAATTAAATTCCATTTTCACAATCAGTGAAAAATTTAAAATTGTTTATCCTCATCTTAATTCAATACTTCTCCATAAAAGAAAAATCTGTGAATTACTAGGAAATATTCATTATAGCAAAATAATTAATAACATAATATAATATTTTGATAAAAATAAATTAACAAACAAATATTATAGTTAAAGTGTGTTAAACATAATTATTAAAAATAATTTATATCTTTATAACTAAATTATTATATTGCTACAAGTTATAACAATTATCTTTTAAAATATAATAAACTTTTTCAATTAATGTACACTTTACTTAGTAATATAACAAAATAACTTAATTTTTTTATTAACTTAGCAATAAGTTATGAATTGATAAGAACAATGTCCTTTAAGAATATGAGAAAAAAATTAATTTATATTAGTTATTTCTCCTTAATTTATAAAATAAAATAATATAAAATATAATTACAATGTCAATGAAGAGCTAACACTATTATGATATATAAAAATTAGTAACAGGCTAATAATGATATTTTTCTATTTAATATGCAAATTAAGTATGTTAAAATATATTAATTTCTAACATTTACCACTATAATTGTAAATCCTTAATAACAGTTCAATTAACTAAAATTGAAATAACTTTTTGACTTTCATTGCAAGTAAATACTTAAATTCATAATATAATAAATAAAATTTTAAAATTTCAAATTTACTTTTAAAAGCTAAAAAAAATTTTAAATCATAATAGTATTGAATATACCTACTAAATAAAAATTACTAATCACAAAAATTAATTAGGATTTTGTATATAACTGAGTGAAACATAAATATTTTTATTTCTTGTTAAGATAAATATTTTTTTAACATTAATTAAAGAAGTTAACTTAATAGATGTGACCTTTTTTTTTTTTTTTGGCTCTCCCTATATCTTCTTCTTTATGATGAATTTGTCTAATAGTTTCAACTCCTAAAAAATAACAAATTACATTTTATATGCCTTAAAATTTTTAATATTTTTTATTGTTATTGTGCCAATCTTGTTAATTTGCACATTTAACAAAAACAAAACAAAAAACAAAATTATAAGTAATTTTTTTTCTTTTTGAATAATGAAAGAGGAGTTTATAAAATTACCTCTTTACACGTCTTTAAATTATGATAAAAATTCTTGCACTTCCCATATTTAACTATAAAAGACCTCTTTTTATTTGTCTTATCTTGTCTCATCTCTTTTGTTCTACTTTGTATTGGCTTACCAGTACTTCTCTTTATTTTTTAAGACTGTAAGACTAACTCACTCTTTAATGGATCAAGGTTAGTCCTATGTAAAGGATAAATAATATCTTTATAGACATGCAAGTACTTCCAAACACTGAAACATTAATCACAATAATCCTTTAAATTTCCCCTTATATAACTAATGTAGCATGCCATATGCTTACAAGGGATGCTAAAGACCATTCACTCTTTATGGTTACAAGTTTTTGCTTTAAGGTTGACATGAAATTTTTGGGTTCCATCAAACACATGGTACTCCTCCAAGCTAACTAATATTAACTTCAAATATTTTGTAGCTGTAGAAACTTTTTGCAATTTTTATTTAACATTTGGTATGACTTGCCCCTCCGAGTTTAATGCTTTTACAAATCTCTTATGATGCCAAGCCATTAATTTTACTTTAATGTTCTCCAAAAGGATGAGAATAACCTTATTTTTAAACTTTTTTTATCCAATGGTTAAAAGACTCAATTATGTTATTTATAGTGTGAAGACTTTTGGCCTTAATGTTAAAATCCACTCACAACATTGATTTATTGGAATAGTTTTGAAATACATGATAGCTTTATCATTTTTCTAAACTTTACCAATTTCTTTAATTTTATTGGTATAATCAATGTAATAGTATACTTTACATGTCTTTCAAAATAAAGTTATTAAGTCTACACCAAGTCACTTTGCTTTAAAGTTTATATAAATATATCTAATGCATTTCCTATTTGTGGCTTTAGGAAAATGATATTTAACAATATTGATTATTTCTTAATTTGAAACCAAATTTGGTGCCAATATAATGTCTCAATAAAAAATAATTACATAACAATAAATTTGTTCATGTCAAAAAGACAAAGATGAATAATTGGCTAAGGAAACATACCTTTTATTTATTTGATATAAAGGTTAGTAGTTTTCCTTCTATGTTAGCTCTAATGCATTGATACAAGTTTATATGAATTAGTTCCAACTCTTATTACATTTCTTCTCAACAACATAAAAACCCAAAAACATCTTTTTATTTTCATTTACTGATATTGATGTTAATATACTATTATGAAAGGTCTCTTTAAATGGCTTTTATCTAAACTTATGAATGGTTTACATATAGCCACAAATCCATCACTACAAGCTTTTAAAAAAATGAATAATCTTTGGAACAAATTATGTGATGTGCCTATTTAATTAATCTTATCTTTAGATTTAAATTTTATAATGTTTTTAAGCAATTTTTTAAATAAGTTTATGTATGACCCTTTAATTAATTCCATTACCTTTTTCCACCTCCTCTATAACCTCATAAAATTTTGTTCCACTTTATATATATTTTTTAAAACTATATACATCAACTTTATACTTATGTCATAATTTACCCTAAGGTATGATAATAACACTTTATCTATTTATTTAGTAATGACTCTTCTCACTTTTTTAACCCTCACACAATTATTTATACTTTCTAATTTTTTAATCATAAAAGCCCCTTTATATGGATTCATATATAAAACTAACATTCATAAGCTTCACACTTAATACCCATACATTTTTTTAAAATTTTTTGTGTAACTTAAATTCATATTATTTTTTATTATATATTCCCTTAACACATTTCTAAACATATACACATCTTGAAAAATTAAATCTTATACAATTTCACTTTGCCCTCTATTTATACCTTAAAGGTATGCCTTTTATCCTATAAATTGATTTAGTCTTCTTTAAATTAATCTTTTTGTCCTTATCTTTCTTATCAACATATATTTTTTCACATAACCATATAAATTTACTAAATCAATGTTATTACAATCTTTTATAATGTTATTGCCACCTCACCTATATACCAATCCATTTAATATTTGATCTTGTAACTCCTTTTTATCAATGACAATTTTCAATCACTTCTTATCATCAAAGTTAGTATATTTATACCCATTATCTAAAACAATCTAAGTCATCATTATCTTTTAAAATTTGTTAAACCACTTATTATTATTCTTTTTTTTATATAAGCCAACACCTTCATTTACATTTGTATCTTTAACTATTCTACTCTTCTTTTTCATCACTATCTTGTGTTTATACTAATTTTGTTTCTTAACATATAGTTTTTAAAGGATTTTTTCATCTTTTGGTTTTTAATAATTATAAAGCTAAATGCATAAAAAAGTATAAAAGTAAAACAAATTACATTAATATGTGTAATTTTAGATACAAATTATTTTGTAATAGTCATTTTATTTACACTTTTAACATTTAATTTCTTTTTTACATGTTCTTTATCTATTTTTTTAAACTATTCTTTTAAATTTAAGATTTCTCCTTAAAGTATTAGAGGTAGAGACAATATGTAGAGCAATAGTATTATTTACAATAATAATGTCTCTAATTTTAGAATTATTACCTAAAGGCATAATAACATTCATATTACCATCATCAAACATGTCTATAAAGTCATAAGTATTACTACCACTATGCTATATATTTTCACCAAGTTCTAGCAAGGCATAAAGGATCTTGTAAGGTAAAAGCATTGACCTTAAATCTAATGTGAGGTATAAATGCATTATATTTGTCTTCTTTTCATTAATGGTATATTGTAGCTCTAAATTACCTTGGATGTATAAGACATTTTGTGTTAACAATCTAAAGCCTTTCTTCTTCACATCAAGCATACTTCACACATTTTCTTTATATTAATGTAAGTTGCATGATCCCTATCTTAAATATCATCTTTGTTATCTATAAAGTGTATAACAAATGTCATTATTCAATCACCCTATTAACAGCACAACCATAAACAATTAAAAAAGCAATATATATATATA
>JAHLGO010018656.1:0-17110 GCA_020615895.1 Ceriops decandra | reverse complement strand
TATGTCTTTACATGATCTTTAGTACAATCTAATTGCATATGAGATGAGAATAAAGTCACCTAAGAGCTCTTCAATGTCAAAGGTATCAAAGGAGGCAACTTTCAAAGCTATGAAACACTTGAAGATAAAAGAAGAGGAAGAATCATCCAATGAGGATGATGATGGTGATGAGGAAGAAAATGAAGGTGAAGTGTTGGTTTACTTCATAAGGAAATTCAAGAAGGGGTCTAAGAAAGGACATTTGTCCTTGAGATGTTATTATTGTGGGCAGATTGGACACTTAGCTTCTCAGTGCAAAGTGAAACTTGATGATGAAGATGAGGATGGTGATGATGAGCTAAATTCAAAATGGAAAAGACCATCATTCAAATCAAAGAAGTCTAACAAGAAGACTGCCACCCATAAAAGAAAAAGAGAGGCTCATTCAAGAATTAAGTGAGTTAGATAAAAGAATCTAATAAGGAGGAAGATGAAGACTCATCAGATGAGCATGCCTTTATGGCATCAGCCCAAGGTGGTAGTTCAACCTCTGAAGAGGAAAAGGAGGTTGATGAAGAAGAATCAGATCTTGAAGCTAAGTTGGAATTAGCTTTAAAGTAGATAATTAGAAGGGGCAGAACAATAAAAAGGTTGAAGGCCTATATAAAAATAAGTTGAAGCAAAGATTGATGAAGCAAAAAGTCAAAAGGATCAAATAAAGGTTGAACATATTGACTTGAAGAGCAGATTTGAAGAACATATCAAAATATGTGAAGACCTTACTATAGATCTTGGCTCAAGGACTTCAACAATTGAAGAAATGGAGATAGATTTGCTAAGACTTCAATAACAACTCAAAAAGAGTGAGGAGAACTTGCAAAAGTTTGATGTGGTAAGAGAAACAAGCTCTATAAGAGAAAAGAAGAATGAGACTTTGCCACAGAAGTTAAAAGAGAAGGTTGTGAATCAGGAGAAGATAATAAAAGAAGAAAAGACAGTTATTAAACGAAAGACAGGGCCAAAAATGATATATGTGGTTAAAGAGCAGTAACTCATAGCTGCTATGTTTCAGAAAGAAAAGAAAGTTAGCCAGCTAAGGGCAATGGTTGAATAGAAGAAGGAGAAGAAGGTGGCTTAAATGAAAGCCATACAAGCAAAGAAGCCAGCCATGTTGCCTATACAACAAGTAATGAACAAAAGAAAACAAGTTGTGATTAAACCCAAGAGGAGGTAGTTTCAAGGTCATTGTCTTTATTGTGGAGTTTGGGGTCATAAGGTGAGTAACTGCTGGTGGAGAAGGCCAGTATATGTCTCTAACTTAAGAAGATATGATGCTACATAGAGGGGGGATAATACAAAATTCAGAGGAGAACACTTGTTGTGAATTCTTGCATATACTGTAAAAAGCAAAGACACACTGACAAGGAGTGTTGGCGGAAGCCCAAACTAGTGGTTTCAAAGAACAAGTTTGCTGTATTGGTAGATTTGGAATAGTGTGAAAGGTGCAGGCAGGATGGCTATAATGTGAAGAGATGCATGACACTTCTCCCTGAGCAAGAGAAGGCACTCGATGGCACAGTGAAAGCAATTGGTACAGTCAAAGCTGAGAAAAAGGAGAAATCTATCTTTAAGCCAATTCAAAATAAAAAATATAAAGCTAAAAGAGAGGTGGCTAATATAACTAAAATTGCACTAAAGGCTGACTACAAGGATAAGCAGTGGATCCTTGACAGTGGATGCACTTCACATATGATAAGAGATAAGAGTAAATTATCAAAGCTAAACAAGTTAAGAGAAGGAAGAGTCAAGTTTGGTAATGATGATTCACTCAACATCAGTGGTCAAGGGTCAATAAACATTGGAAAAGGAAAGCTAAAAGATGTTCTGCATGTTGAAGGACTCTGATATAATCTAGCATCTATTAACCAACCATGCAATGAAGACCATAAAGTGATATTCACAAAAATAGGTTGCCAAGTAAAGAGTAAAGAAGGTAATACTATTGTAGCCGAGAAGAAAACAGCTGAAAATTTATATGTGATTGATGAGGATAAGACAAACAACTGTTTACACACCAAAAAAGAAAAAAATCAACTCTGGCATAGGAGGCTGGGACATTTAACACAGAAGAGCATGAGGAAGCTGACCACTACTCATGCAATCAGAAACATTCTCGACCTTAGGAGAGAGAGAGAGAGAGTATGTTTGCTCAGCATGCTCTAAAGGAAAACATGTCAGAAAGCAATTTAAGGGCAAAGAGTTCAGTTTTAAAGTAATGCTTGACATTGTGCATACTGATTTGTGTGGACCAATGAGGACAAAAGGGTTGAATGATGAAAGGTACTTCATCTTGTTTATTAATGATTATTCTAGAAGGACCTACATCATGCATCTTAAATACAAGTTAGAAGTTCTAAATTGCTTCAAAAGATATAGAAGATTAGCTGAAAATGAGAGTGGAAGGAAGATCAAAGTATTAAGGTCAGATTAGGGTAGTGAATTTACAAATAAAGCTTTTGAAGATTACCTTAAGAAGCATGGAATTTGTCACCAAATGGTAGCAGCAAGAACACCTTAATAGAATAGGGTGGTAGAAAGGAAAAATAGAGATGTGGTTGAAATGGCAAGAGCTTTATTGCTGGAATCTAAGCTTTACACAAGATTTTAAATAGAAGTGACATTTACAGCTGTATATTTACTAAATAGAGTCTTACTAAGGCCCACTATTGATAAGACTCCATATAAGCTATGGAGTGGGAAGAAGACAACAATCAACAATCAAGAAAGACGAACAAAGAAAACATGGACCAATGCTCATCAAGGAAATCAGATCATAGGTGACCCATCAACAGAAGTTAAAACAAGAAGAAGAATTGTGGGAGCTACCGCTTTACTCTCACAAGTTGAACCTAAATCTGTTACAAATGTTACACAAGACAAAGCCTAGGTCAAAGCTATTAATAAGGAGCTGGATCAAATCAAGAAGAACAAAACATGGGAGTTGGTTCTAAGAACCACTAACGAGTTGTTTGAAAAGTACAAAATGAGTCTGTCTGTACAAATGCCTCCTTAAGCCTGAAGTTTAAGTGAATCCTCCATCTCTACTTTACGAGTTTTGTTTTTATAATTGGTCAGCAAAGGGGGAGAGAAGCAACAATGTCGGGGGAGCTGTTAAGAAAGGGGGAGTGCATATTTAGGAGGAGTTGTAATTGCTACATAATGGCTTTTGTTATGAGTGTTGCCAACAATTACAAAGGGGGAGATTATTGTTCCCATAACCTTGTATAAGTTGTAATTATTGTCAACTAGATTTAAGTGTGTAAGTAGTTTAACATGGAGGGGCAAGAAAGTAAAGCCACATTGAGGGGCAAGAGAGTAATTTGAAGATACATGGAGGGGCAAGTAAGTAAAACCACATGGCAACCTTACACCATTTGTAGAAAAGAGAGAAAATTAGAAATGGTTGGATGTGGGTGGACGGCAAAGAAATATACGGCCAAATCAGAATGATGGCAAAGGATAGGAAAAACCCTACAAGGCCAAAAATAGACCACCGAGGGAAGGAGAGAAAAAGGAATGGCCAAAAAGAAAAACAAAATAGATAGGGTCGAAGTAAGGGTGGATGGTGAGAGAGATTTGGCTAGACGAGAAGAAAAGAAACGGATGACACGGCTAAAAGGAGTGACCGGCTGAAAGAGAGAACCCGACATGACCAAAAAGGAGAGTGGATAGCAAAGGAATGACACACCACTGGCACACCAGCAGTCGATAAGGAGACAACAATGCCAAAGAATAATGATCGATAGAAAGGAGAGAAAAACCCAACACCACAAAAGGGGGTAAAACGGCCAAAACAGAGGTGTGGACGGCAAAGACAACCAGGAGAGCAAAATGTGAAAGATAATCAAGAGAGCAAAACGTGAAAGAGACAACATTGGAGAGAAACGGGAGAGCAAAACACGGAAAGATAGAAACAGCCAAAACGTGCAACGGAGTGACTGATCAGAAGCATGGGGTAGGCTGTGAGACGTGAAATGGCAGACCAGAAGTGTGAATGCAAGCCGTGTAGTCATGAGAAGGTGAAAACAGGCGTTGTGTGAAACAACCTAGAGAGGAATTTGATGAAACATTGGAAATAACTCAACGTATTTCCAGATTTCTTTAAGAGAGGTTAGAGAGTTTTGTGGTGGACTTCTAAGCGGTAGTGTAGCAACATATTCAAATCAACAGAGGCAAGACAAGCTAGAAGAAAGGTAGACACAGTAAGTGACACTTTTTTTATTATACTTGCTTTGTATTTGCAATAGTGAAAGGAACAGAGGATTAAGATATCCATCGTAACTACATTGTAAACATTGGGAGTACCACACCGGTTTCTCAAGTATAGTGGATTGTCTCGGTAGAGGAAATGTCCTTACCATCGTGGATGTACGTTACATTGATAGAACCATGTAAATCTCTTGTGTCCTTACTTTGATTTACATTTTATGTTTTGAATTGAGTTGTGAACGCAGCTAAAGTATCATCGAACCCATAACCTAAAGAAGACCTAATAAAAAACATCCAATCTGTCTAATAGGCAAAGTGTGTGAAAGGTGACTTTGGGGACTATTGTGATTAGTAGGTAACAATAGATCTACCTTAGTCGAATCTAAGAAAGAGTTCATTTTTAAGAAGAGTTTAAAGTTATTCACATACCTGCATATTGATGAGAGCTAGAGTATTAAATAAGTAAAATACTTTGGCTTTAATTATCAGAGTTTTTTTTAAAGGGTGTGATACTGATTCACCCCCCCACTCAATATCACAGACTAGTAGATCCTAGGGTGAAGTTGAGAACTTTAATAAACCAAAACCCTTGGGAGAAGAGGGGAAACAAAAAAATAAGTGTACACAACAAAACATAACACACGACAAGAGACCTTGTGAGAGAAAACCCTACAATAGAGAGGACACCACCGACTGAAAGAAAAGAGTGACCAACGGTAATAGAAAATGCACAGTGAGAGGAGACAGTGCACCATTGGTGAGGGAAGAGTCGGTGCACCATTGGTGAAAGAAGAGACAGCGCACCATCGGTAAGGGAAGAGACAAAACCTACCAAGTTCTCTTTACTGCAGGTTATCTTGGCTATAGGTTCTCTCTACTTGCTATTAGTGCTATTTCCTTCTACCTTGGTAGGTTTTTTTCCTTATTATTGGTGTTACCTTACCTTTTGCCTTGGTAGGTTTCTTCCCTTGTTGCCAATGCTGTCACACCTGCTGCCTCGGTAGGTTTCTTCTTTTATTGTTGGTGTTACCTCACTTACTACCTTGGTAGGTTTTCTCCTCCTGCTACTGGGACAAGCTTTCTCTTTTGTTGTTGTAAGTTGCTAATTATGCTGCTGCAAGTTGTTGGTTGTGTTGCTGTAATCTGCTAGTTATGTTGCAAGCTACTGGTTGTGCTACCTCACTTTCCTTGGCAGGTTCTCTCCTACTGCTTGTACTGCCTGCCCTTGCTACTATTGCTGCCTGCCCTTGCTGCTATTGTTGTTTGCTCTTTTTACTATTGCTTCTTTTGCCTTGTTACAATTGCTGTCTTCTCTTTATTGCAATTTCTGGTTTCCCTTTGGCTTACCACTGCACACCTTCTCCCTTGGTGTGGTTGATTGGCTACTACTACATGCCTCTCTTTGGTGTGGTAGATTGGTTGTTGCTATTTCTCCCTCTTTGGAGGTTGTTGCACCTTCTCTTTTGGGTGGATACTACACGTTCTCCTTTGGGTGGTTACTCTACCTTGTCCTTTATTAGTAAACCAGTTATTGCACCTCTTCTTTATTGGTTTGCTAGCTGCTGTACCTCTCCTTAAGTGGTTGCTGCAACTTTTTCCTTGGGTGGCTGCTGCAACTTCTTCCTTTGGTTTGGCCGGCTGCTACCTTCTTTTCTTTTTGGTGTGGCTATTGGTTATTACAACTCCACTTTTAGTTGGTGTGGTTGCCTTCTTCTTTAGTTATTGTTGTCACCTCTTGGCTGGCTGCACCTCTCTTTAGTGCTGCAACTCTTTTGGCCAGCTGCACCTCTTTTTAGTGTTGCAACTCTTTTGGCTAGCTGTTCCTCTCCTTGTCAGTTACTCTCTTTTTAATGGTTGCCTTTTTTTGGCTGTTGTTTCTTTGTAACTAGTTAGTCTCTCTTTTGCAACATACATTAGTCTTGCAAGATGCATAAAGGTATTTATAAAACCTTTAGTTTAGAATTGCATAATCATCAACGACTAGCATTGATTCCCAAGGGTTACCTTATAATTAATGGTCAAATTTGATTCCTAAATTTTAGGGTCAATGATCAACATTGACTTCTTAAAATTTAAGGTCAATGATCAAGGGTCAAAGGTTAGCCTTAACCCCTAAAATTTAAGGTCAACGATTAATATTGACTCGTTGACTTCAAAGTTGACTTGCCATCAATGGTTTTGACCAATGACTTCTTTGCATCTCATCAACATTCAAAATATCAAATCAACATGAACAACTATGTGAAATGTTGACAACAAATCCAACATTAGCCATTAAAGATGAGCTCAACAATCTCCTCTTTTGGATTTTTTGGTAACACATTAAATTCACGAAACAACAATTAAGCATAAGGCCCCCCTGAAACATGCATCTCCCTTTTTGCATGTATGTAACTCCCCCTAAAACACACATCTCCCTTTTTGCATTTACTTATACCTTTAACTTCCCTTTTGACAATAAATCCAAAGAACAATAGAAGAGGGGAGGGGAGAGGGGTTAGAGGCATACCTTAGCCTCTAGGGGATGACTGAACACATAAAGTTAGCCTTAACTTTTGGAACATCTTTTTTGATAGAGGTTTGGTGAATATATCGACAACTTGTTCTGTAGTAGGCATATACTTCAGCTTTACTTTATTTTTCTCCTCTTTTTCTTTAATGAAGTGGTATTTGATTTCAATATGTTTAGTTTTAGAGTGTTGGACAAGATTCTTTGATAAATTGATGACACTTTGGTTGTCACAACCAATCAATAATGACAGTTGTACATCCACCTTTGTATATTCAAATTGTTGTCTCATTTATAGCAATTGAGTACAAGCTTGAGTAGCAGCCACATATTCAGCCTATGTAGTACGTAGAGTCATTGAATTTTACTTCTCGCTATGCCATAAAACACATCTATTACCTAAATACAATGCACCACCTAACGTTGACCTTTTGTCACCACAATTTCCATCCCAATTAGCATTTGTATACACATATAAATTAAGTTGTCCATTTCTATCATAAAGCAGCCCATAATTTGTTGTGCCCTTCATATATCTCAGAATTCTCTTAGCAATCATGAGATGAGATTCCTTGGGCTCACTTTGAAATCAAATATCAAGTGTTATAACAAATATAAGATTAGGCCTTGATGTTGTCAAATATAGTAGACTTCCAATCAACTTTTTGTATTCCTTCTGATCAACTATCTTGCCTTCTTTATCTTTGCTTAACTTTAGGAGTGCTTACTTTTTTAGAGTTCTCCATCCCAAACCTTTTTAATAGCTCACAGACATACTTTTCTTGGGAGAGAAAAATTCTAGACTTGCTTTGCAAAACTTGTAATCCTAAAAAGAATTTCATTTCACCTAGCATAGACATCTCAAACTTTGTCTTCATTTGCTCGACAAAGGTAGTGCACAGGGCCTCCTTTTCAAAAGCAAAAATTATGTCATTAACATAAACCACAATAATTAATTGACCTTGGTTGTCTTCTTTTATGTACAAGTTACGATCCATATTCCCTTTTTTGAACTTCATATTTTTGAGGCATGTATCTAGCTTGGAATACCACACTCTTAAAGCTTGCTTTAAGTTGTATAAAGCCTTGTTCAATCTGTACACACTTGATCCATCATGATCAAGTATAAAACCTATTTGATAAATACCTCTTCTTTAAGCTCTCCATTTAGAAATGTAGATTTCATATCCATCTGATAAACTTTGTAGTTATTGCTGTCTGCTGTGCACGACCTGCTATTGCTGCCTACACTTGCCGTTACTATTGTTTGCATGTGTTGCTTTCATTGCTTGCATGCGCTGCTACTGTTATCTGCACATGCACATTTTGATATTGCTATCTGTATGTGCATGAACTACTACGCTGCTTGCACTTGCTGCTACTGTTGTCCGCACGTTTTGCTATTGCTGTCTGCACGTGCATGGGCTGTTATCGCTATCCATACGTGTTGCTATCTCTCCCTGTATGTTCTGCTTTAGTTTGCTGCTGCTTTTTCAATTTTCAGCTATTGGTTTGCTTGCTCTTACTGCCTACTATTGTGTGTGCTACAACTGCTAGATGTGCTACAATCGTGGGATTACAGGCTGCTGAATGTGTTGCTGGTGCAGGGATCACAGGCTACTGGACACGCTGTGATTTCTGGGATTGCATGCTGCTGGACACACTGCAATTTCTGGGATTGTAGGCTACTGAACATGCTGCTAGTGAAGCGATTGCAGGCTGCTAGATGCACTGTAATTTCTAGGATTGTAGGCTGCTGAATGTGCTACTGGTGGAGGGAATGCCTATTGGTGCTGCTGGTGTTGCTGGTGTTGGTATAGCCTCTTGGATGTGTTGCTGGTGCTGGTATAGCCTCCTGGACATGTTGTCATTGCTGGGACGCCTCTTGGACATGCTACTAGTGTTGCTAGCCTCTTGGACATGCTGCTACTACTAGGAAGTCTCTTGGATGTGTTATTGGTGCTGGTATAGCTTTCTGGATGTGCTGCCACTGCTGGGAAGCCTCCTGGACATACTGCTGGTGCTGGTATAGCCTCCCAAACCTGGTATAGCCTTCCAGAGATGCTACACTTGCTGGTATAGCCTTCCAAATGTGCTGCACTTGCTGGTATAGCCTCTCAGACATGCTGCACTTGTTGGTATAGCCTTCCAGACATGCTGCACTTACTAGTTTGGCTGCTGGACGTGTTGTAATTTTTGGGGTCGCCTGCTGGACTTGCTACAAGTGTTGGGATGCCAGCTGGATATGGGATCACCTACTGGTTGTGCTACTGATGCTGAGATCTCCTGTTGTGGATTGCTGGTTCTGGTTCCAGCTAGTGTTGCAAGCTTATGTTGGTATTGCCTACAAGCAACTGGTTTTTCCTTGGCTTGCTGCCTGCCATTGGTGCTATTGCTTGTTGCCTTCCTGCTGCAATCTCTCCCTTTGGTGGTTGCTGCACGTCCTTCTCTCCTTAGGGTGGCTATTGCATTTTTTTCTCTCCTTAGTGTGGTTTTTGTACATCTTTCTCTCCTTGGGGTGGCTACTACATGTTTTTCTCTCCTTGGTGTGGTTTCTACATGTCTCCTTTGTTGGTTTGGTGTAGCTGCTGACTATTACACCTTGTTCTCCCTTTGGTGTGGCTATTGGTTGCTCCAAATCCTTTGGCCAGTTGCTGCACTTTCCTTGGCTGATTGCACTTCCCTTAGTGGCATCCTCCGCTTTGTCATTCACCTCTCCTTTTGGCTTCCTTTAGGTTTTCTGTTCCTCTTAGAAAAATCTGTAGCAAACACACTTATCTTGCAAAGGGCATGGGGTTATTTATAGAGTTTTGAGATCAGGGTTAGACAATCATCAACGGTCAACATTGATTCCCAAAGGTTTCCTTACAATCAACAACTAGATTTGATTCCTAAAATTTAGGGCCAATGGTCAAGGGTCAACGATCAACCTTGACCCTTAAAATTTAGGGTCAAGGTCAATATTGATCATCAACTTTAGGGTTAACTTGTTATCACAGGTTTTGCCTAATAACCTCTATACATCTCCACGATATTCATAATATCAAAGGAAACAGGTTGTCAAAGATAGAGAGAAGACTCTCATCTCATATGGTTGTATGTGTTGATTGGGTTGGTCTCTTTTCTCCATTATGTCATTGTGCTTGCTTTCAGGTACAAACACGATTTTCTTCTTCTCTGATACCTTCTCACTCAACTTTTTAATATAACCAAGTGTTTTCTTCCTCATGGAATAAGGTCTTTGATTGCTTAAACACTTATTTAACTTTCTAGTAACATCTTCCTTGATGGCATTTGCTGAAGATGACTCTCCTTTCACTTCTATGGCTTGCATAATCAGCACCTTTTGCTCTTATGCAATCATTTTAACACTAAGATCTTCGTGCATCTTACCTTGTTTTGCCTTAAGTACAATTAAATCCTTAATACTTTTTAAGTACTTCTTCTCTTTTGCATCAAACTCCTTTTCTTTCACCTGAAGATAAAATTCATCAATAGCAAAATTTTCATATAGCTTCTTAAGATGCCTTACCTCTTTTTCCAGCTTGCTGTTTTTGCACAAAAAAGCTCTTAACTCATTCTCAAGTTATTATACCAAATCATCCTCTTCCTCTTTGGTTATTTCTTATCACTTAAAGATTTTTATTCAACATCTGCTTGAGCAACCAGCACATTCTTTGTAGCATCATCATCAGAATTATCATTAACTTATTCTTTAGAATCCTTTTCATCCAGCTTGCTCAAATAATTTCTTCTTTTAGATCTAAAGAATTGCTTTTTCCCTTTGGCACTTGAATTTCCAACTTTAAGATAACTAGATTCTTTATTCTCCACCTTAGGATAGACTCATCATTATCATCACTGCTTGTTTTTCTTGTCATTGGGCAATTTACGACAAAGTGCCCAATTGCTCCATAGCTAAAGCACTTCAACGGTCATTTTTCCTTGTACTTTCCTTTTCCTTTCCTTAGATTATTGGTGATGTATGCCAAAACTTTATCCAGTTTAAGATCACCATTTTCTTTTGAGCTATTGTTAGATTCTTCTTCTTGGTCTTTAATTTTTAATTTCTTCATTGTATTAAAGGCTAGCTCCTTTTCTACCTTTAACTTCTTTTCTTTCTTTATTAGGGTTATTCTCATTTCATAAGCCATTAATATGCTATGCAAGTCATCTAAGGGTAGCCTATCCAGATCTCTATCTTCTATAGAAGAGACTTTAACATTATAAGCTTCTAGTAAGGTTTTATGTATTTTCCTTACCATAGTGGCATCATTAATCTCCTCTTCATAACCTTTGATGGAGCATACAATTTCATTGACTCTTGTGAAGAAGGCATCTATAAACTCATCATTCTGCATCTTTATGTTTTTGAATCTGATCCTTTAGATTTGTAACTTGGCTTTCTTCACAACCTTGTCTCCTTCATATATGTTCTTCAATTTGTCCTAAATTTGCTTGGTTGTCTTGTACCTCATCATTTTGGTGAATTCTTTGTCTAATAAGGAGGCATATAAGGCATTTCTTATCTTTTCATTACACTCCAAATTCTTCTTATTAGTAGGCGTCATAGCATCACCTTCAGTGACAGGGATGAAGCCTTTGACAGTAGACTCAAACACATCAAGACCAAGGGACATCAAATTTGGGAGCATTTTATTCTTCCATAACTGATAATTCTGTCCATCAAAAGTAGGGATGCCCTTATTGTTAACATAGTCCATGCTATCTATGATTTCAATCAGTAATAGAGATAAGAATTCACAGTAGCCACAAACAACTTCAAATCAAAGCAAGAAAATTGGATTAACAAAGGAACTGACTTTGATACTACTTGATGAGGACCTTTTTAGGTCTCACACTGAGAAAGGAGGAATCAGTGTGAGATACATGCTTTATACAAATCTATTTGGATTTAACCACCGTAACTTATTAGAGCTAATGATCCAATTGTTTTATCTTTCTCTTTTATGTGAAAGCAATCGTACAAATATTAATCAAATGCAAGTACCTAAGCACACATAGTAATTTTTACGCAGTTTACTTACAATGTATGTGACCTACGTCCACGATGTGATAGGATCACTCATAAATCACACAATCTACTCTTATTATCAAAGGATACAATTTGGTTGTGCAAGGATCATTCCTTAATCACTTACAATGATCTCTTAATTAATGAGTTGATCTCTCGATCACTCTAAGGATATCCCATAATTTTTCAACTAGTTTATCAAAAAGTTTATAATAAAAACTTTCCTAGAGAATGATCACTCAATGTGCACAAACAGCTGTTGCAGAAAATGGATCTTCTCCTTCCTCATTGCTGGTTTTTGCTTAGACTTTACTTGTCTCTTCTCTATAAGTTATCTTCACTGCAGGTTATCTCTGCTCCTACTACTGGTGTTGCCTCTCTTACTGCCTTGACAGGATCTCTCCTCTGCTGCTGGTGTTGCCTCCCTTGTTGCCTTGGTAGGTTTCCTCATCGGCTACCTTGGCAGGTTGCCTCCTCTATTGCTATAGGCTGCTGGTCCTATTGTCGGGACATGTTTTTTCCTAGGCTGTTGCAAGCTGCTGGACCTATTGCTATTGTTGCCTGCAAGTGTTGCTGCTGCTGTCTGCATGTGTTGCTATCACTATCTGCACGCACTGCTACTACTATCCACACATGCACAAGTTGCTATTGCTGCCTGCACTCATTGCTACTGCTATTCGCATGTGCTGCTTTCATTGCCTGCACTCACAGCTACTGCTGTTTGCACGTGCTGCTACCACTACCTGCATGTTCTGCTATTACTGTCCGCATGTGTATGAGCTGCTATTACTGCCTGCACTCGTTGCTACTATTGTCTGCACGTGCTGTTATTGCTGTCCACGTGTTTTGCTATTGCTCTCTGCACGTGTACAAGTTGCTATCACTGTCTGCACACCGCATGTGCTGCTATTGCTCTCTGCACGTTTTGCTTTAGTTTGATACTGCTCCTGCAATTTTCAGCTATTGGTTTGCCTGCTCTTGCTGCCCAGAGGTTGCTGTTGTATGTGCGACAACTACTAGACGTGCTGTATTTACTAAGATTGCCTGCTGGACGTGCTGCAATCGCTGGGATCGCCTGCTAAATGTGCTGTTGGTGCTGGGATCGCAGGCTGTTGGATGCGCTGCGATTTCTAGGATTGCAGGCTGCTGGACGCGTTGTAATTTCTGGGATTGCAGGCTGCTGGTGCTGGTATCGCAGGCTGTTGGATGCGCTGCGATTTCTAGGATTGCAGGCTGCTGGACGTGTTGTAATTTCTGGGATTGCAGGCTGCTGAACATGTTGCTAGTGCAGGGAATGCAGGCTGCTGATCGCGCTGCGATTTCTGGAATTTGCAGGCTGCTGAATGTTCTGCTGATGCAAGGATTGCAGGCTACTGGATGCACTACGATTTCTGGGATTGCAAGCTGCTGGATGCACTGCAATTTCTGGGATTGCAGGTTGCTGAATGTGTTGCTGGTGCAGGGAATGCTTGCTGGTGCTACTGGTGCTACTGGTGCTGGTATAGCCTCCTGGACGTGCTGTTGGTGTTGATATAGCCTTTCGGATGTGCTGTTGGTGCTGATATAGCCTCCTAGACGTGTTATCATTGCTGGGAAGCCTCCTGGATGTGCTGCTGGTGCTAGTATAGCCTCCTGGACATGCTGCACTTGCTGGTATAGCCCCCTGAATGTGCTGCATTTGCTGGTTTGGCTACTGGACATGCTGTAATTTTTGGGGTCGCCTGCTGGAGTTGCTGCCTACTGGATGTGGGATCACCTGCTGCAGATTGCTGGTTCTAGTTGCTGCTGGTAATTGTGGGTTCCAGCTGGTGTTGCAGGCTTCTGCTGGTGTTGCCTGCAAGCAGCTGGTTTCTCCTTGGTTTGCTGCCTTACTGCTGCAATCCCTCTTTGGTGGCTGCTGCACGTCCTTCTCTCCTTAGGGTGGCTGCTGTACATTTTTCTCTCCTTGGTGTGGCTGTTGCACATCTTTCTCTCCTTAGAACAGCTATTGCACGTTTTCTCCTTGGTGTGGTTGCTGCATGTTTTTTTCTCCTTAGGGTGGCTGTTGCATATTTTTCTCTCCTTGGTGTGGCTGCTGCATGTCTCCTTTGCTGGTTTGGTGTAGTTGCTAGCTATTACACCTTGTTCTCCCTTTGGTAGGGCTGCCTTTTTCTTCCTTCGGTGTGGCTGCTGGTTGCTGCAACTCCTTTGGCTGCTTGCTGCACTTTCCTTGGCTGCAACACTTTCCCTTTGGTGTGACAGTAGGCACAAATAGCTTGTGTGGACAGCGGGCATAGACAGCTTGTGCAGAGAGCAGGTACAGTGCATGTGGACAACAGGAAAGCGGGCACAGCTCGTGCGGATAGTGGGCGCAGAGAGCGTGAATAGTGGGCACCGTGGGCATAGAGAGTGTGGACAGCAGACGCAGAGTGTGAGGACAACAGGTGCAGAGAGCAAGGACAGAAGTCACAGCACGCACGGACAGTAGGCGCAAAGAGCGTGGACAATGGGTACAGTGTGTGTGAACCGCAGGCGTAGAGCACACGGACAGTAGCAGATAGATGTGTCAGTGCGTACGAACAGCATTAACAGCACACGCGGACAGATGTGGCAACATGTATAAACAGCATTAACAACGTGTACAGACAGCAGCGTGTGTGTGGACAGCAATAGCAGCACGTGTGGAACAGTGTGTGTGGACAGCAGGTGCAGTACGTGCGGACAGCAGGTGCAGTGTGTGCGGACAACAATCGCAGCGTGTGTGGACAGTGATAACAGTGCATGCAGGTAGCGATAGCAAAATGCACAGACAGTGATAGCAATCCGTGTAGGTAGCAATAGCAGTAGGTTTGGCAGCTTGTACTAGCAAAAGGAGGAGACGTGCTTGGCAACAAGTCCAGCAGCTTGTGGCACCTGAGGAGAAAGTGTGCTTGGCAGCAAGTCTGGCAACTTGCAGCAGCAGCAGGAGAGAGCATGCTTGGCAGCAAGTCTAGCAGCTTGCAGCAGCTGAGGCATATGGATATCAATCAAATGCAAGCACTCGAGAACACACAGCAATTTTTATGGGGTTCACCTACAATGTGTGAGCTACATCTATAGTGTGATAAGATCACTCCTAAATCACACAATCCACTCTTGTTACCAAGGGATATAGCTATGTTGTGGAATGATCATTCCTTAATCACTTACAATGATCTCCTAATCACTCAATGGATTAATCTCTTGATGACTTAAAAGACTAATCTCCTTATCATTCTAAGGGTCTCCCACCCTTTTTCAAGAAGTTTATCAAAAGTTCAAACTAAAATTTTCTTAAGAAAGATCACTCATTGTGCGTAGGCTACTGTTGTAGAAAATGGATCTTCTCCTTTCTCATTACCAGTCTTTACTTAAGGTTTGCTAGTTTCTTCTCTATAGGTTCTCTTCACTGTAGGTTATCATTACTACAAGTTATCTGAGCTGTAGGTTCTCTTCGCTTGCTACCAGTGCTACCACTTTCTGCCTTGGGAGGTTTCTTCCCTTGTTGTCAATGTTGCCATACCTGTTGCCTTGGTGGGTTTTTTCCCTTGTTGCCTTGGTGGGTTTTTTCCCCTGTTGCCTTGGTAGGTTTTC
Source organism: Ceriops decandra (assembly GCA_020615895.1). Lineage (NCBI taxonomy): Eukaryota > Viridiplantae > Streptophyta > Magnoliopsida > Malpighiales > Rhizophoraceae > Ceriops > Ceriops decandra. The sequence goes on along the minus strand of JAHLGO010018656.1, from coordinate 1,727 downwards.
TCCTCCTACTGCCAGTTATGCTACCTCACCTATTGCTTTGACAAGATTTCTCCTTTGCTACTGCAAGTTGTTAGTTGTGTTGTTGTAAGTTGCTAGTTGTGTTGCCTTACTTGCCTTGGCAAGTTTGCTCATGCTGTTAGTGCTGTTTACCCTTGCTACTATTGCTGCCTACCCTTGCTACTATTGCTGCTTGCCTTTGTTATTATTACTTCATTCTCCTTGCTGTAATTGCTGCCTTATCATATAATTTCATTGACTCTTATGAAGAAGGTATCCACAAACTCATCATTTTACATCCTTATATCTTCAAATCTACTCCTTCAAATTTGTAGCTTGACTTCCTTCACAATCTTGTCTCCTTTATAAATGTTCTTTAATTTGTCCCAAATTTGCTTGGCTATGTTGTACTCCATCACTTTGGTGAATTCAATATTTAATAAAGAGGCATTTAAAGTATTTCTTGCCTTTCCATTACACTCCAAACTCTTTTTATCAGCAAGCATCATAGTATTACCTTCAACAACAAGGATGAAGCCACTAATAGTAAACTCAAACACGTCAAGACCAAAGGTCATCAAATATGGGAGCATTCTATTATTCCATAATTAATAATTTTGTCCATCAAAAGTAAGGGTACCCTTATTGTTAACATTATTCATGCTATCTATGATCTCATTCAGTAGTAGAGATAAAAATTCATATAGCAACAAACAATTTCAAATCAAAGTAGACAAATTGGATCAACAAAAGATTCGACTCAAATACCACTTGATGAGGACTTTCTTAAGCATTACACTGAAAGGGAGTGTAAGACTCACACCTTTTATAAATCTTTCCGGATTTAACCTCTGTGACTTGTTAGAGTCAATGATCCAATTTTTTATCTTTCTCCTTAATATGAGGCTAGTTGTATGGATATTAAACAAATGCAAGCACTGAAGAACACACAATAATTTTTACGTGTGATAGGATCACTCCTAAATCACATAATCCATTCTTATTATCAAGGGATACAATTTAGTTGTGTAAGAATCTCTCCTTAACCATTTGTGGAAGGATCTCTCATTAACCACTTATAATGATCTTCTAATCACTGAGTTGATCACCCGATCACTCTAAGAGTATTCCACCTAGTTTCAACCAATTTATCAAAAGGTTTATATAAAACTTTTTAGGAGAAAGATCACTCAATGTGCATAAACTATTATTGTAGAAAATGGATCTTCTCTCTTAGGCTTTACTGGTCTCTTCTCTGTAGGTTATCTTTGCTCCTACTGTCGGTGTTGCCTCCTTTGGCCATAGTGGGTTCCTTTCTTTGTTGCTAATGCTACTTCACCTATTGCCTTGGTAGGTTGCCTTACCTGTTGCCTTGGTACGTTGCCTCCTTTGCTGTCGATGCTACCTCCCTTATTATTAGGGCATGTTTTCTCCTTTGCTGTTGCTATAAGTTACCGAACCTATTGCCGAGCACATTTTCTCCTCTGCTACTGCAAGATGCTAGACCTACTATCAAGCACATTTTCTCCTCTTTTTTGCTGCAAGTTGTTGGACCTGTTGCTAGACATTTTTTCACCTCTACTGTTGCAAGTTATTGGACTTTTTGCTATCGTTGCTTACACTTGTTGTTATTGTTGTTTGCACGTACAAGGGCTGCTATCACTGCCTGCATGCACTACTATTGTTGTTCGCATATGCACTTGCTGCTACTGTCATTGCCTACACATTTT
>JAHLGO010018653.1:0-21416 GCA_020615895.1 Ceriops decandra | reverse complement strand
TCTATTAAATGATAAGTCTAAGAATCTAAGGGCTGTCCAATTGGCAAGACAAGTTGGAATAGTTCCACTTAAACTATTGTGGCCAAGATTCAACTGTTGAAGGTTCTTCAATTTACATAACCCTGCCATAATAGAATATGGTAGAATTTTTATCATTTATTATAACATAAGAAATATAATATTTAAATTTGAGTAAGAAATACTAATGACTACCTTGTTGAGCTAAAGATCCATTGAGGTTGTTGCTAGCCAAAGATAGAGCCTTGAGTGAAGTCATATGATAAAGAGAATGAAAAACATTTTTAGAAAGTTCATTCTCACCCAAATCTAGAATTTCCAATTTTTTCAAATTTTTCAGTTCTGCAAAAAAAATAAAAAATATATATAAAATAAGAAAAATGTTATATATAATACAATACTAAGATACAATGAATTTTCATTCCTCTAAGATTCAAAGCAATAGAATTTTATATCCTTTGAAAAGTTTTTATAGTAATCAAAACTTTATTTGTTAAAATATCTATTTAACACATACATTTTGTAACAAAAAATATATATACTATGAAGAGTATGTTAACGAATTGGTACTTTTTTTTATTATGTCCATTAGATTATGAATTAGAGATAGTGCTCTTTATTCTAATAATAATATATAATAAATAATATTAATATACATAATGCTTATAATATATTTTTATAGTTTTGATATAAATTTATATAGAAAAAATCAAGAAATATATAATTTCACATATTTTAAAAATATAATATAATATAATAATAATAATAATATATAATGTGTATATGAATAATAAGAATAATATATAATTTTATTTATAATATACAATGCAATTCATAAATAAAATAAAAAATTAGTTACAAATAAAAAAAAAATATTTTCTCTAAAGTTATTATGTTTGGCTTGTGAATTATCCGAACCTGTCCGAACCGAAATTTGCTAAATCTGAACCCGACCTGAACGGAAGTAAACCTTGAATAATCCCTTTTGTAATGATTCGAATGGGAAGTAAATCAACACAAAAACTATTTGATTGGACCCATTTAATACCTCTAATGTTCAGCCCTAGCTAAGAAATAAGAATAAGTCTTTTTAACAATTAAAAAGTAGAAATTAAGAAAATTTTAACTAAATTTTATATTATTGTCCCACTAAAGTTTTATTTTTCTCTTATATCTTTGTTTTATTCAAAATTGTAAACATGAAAATAAATTAGTGTTAATATAAATTATGAAAATCGTATCTCAATTTTTAGTTACAAAAAATCTCAACTCTTTAAAAAAATTTTATTTAATTATTTATTTATTTTTGTAGATTTTATGTTTTTTCTCTATAAATCAATAATTCTTCTAAGTCTATTTTTTACTATCACAACTCATAATAAAATTTTCCTCAACACATTCTTCCAATGATTTTTTATTTATTGACAGAGTTAAAATATATTTGATGGCATCTATGACCAAAAATATATTATAGAATAATTGTCTAATATGAAAACTAATATTTTGATTAAATGTATTTGCATATAAAATTTACCCCAATTGTCAAAACAATTTTGGATCCCCTGCCGCATAGAATAGTCACTAATCTATCTTATGTTTAGAATTACTTTGAATTAGAAAGTGGAGACATGTCTTTTATTGTCATAGCTAGTAGTGATCTAGGGGTTAAAGGATTGTTCGCAACATAAACATGACAGTTTCTAATCTTCGCAACTAGCACACTTTGCTTTCCCATTTTTTGGAGAAGAATTCTAGAGAAGACTTTGGGTCCAAAATGGAACAAAATCTTAATTGATTCTTACCTTAGGATAATTTTAGTATCATTAAGTGGATTCTAACTTGGATACGATTGCTCTAAGTTTTACTAATAAGCTAATTCTGTAAATTGGAGAGACTTATGATGCTACCTGAGATGGAAAAATTTCCATAATACCCACAGCAATCCCTAAGATACAGCGATCGAAGCGATGTGAGGGAGCTTAGACAGGGCTGTATGTTGCCGCTGAAACTGTTGAAGCTTAGATCAAGTGTCGCCAAATTCTTCAAAGCCTTGAAATCTATATATAAGCAATGAGTTACTAATACAGGCAACATCGGGACTAGAGCTCACAAAAACAAAACTATTGTGAAACACTAAAAGTAGAATGTGCCTAATTGCTCTGCCCCAAATATTACAACAAGATATTGCAACCATAATTTTTTAGGAAAAAGCAAAAAACATCCTTCATGTAAAACCAGCCGATGAAAATTTTTGGATGGATACCAATTTTTACCCTTTGGTTTGTGAGTAAAGACAAAATGTTTCTGTCAAAATGATGAGACCAGTTGTAATCGTGTAGGCATGTCTACATGTGCTATATTCGCAGTATAACATGCAATTGATTGATAAACAGAAGCAACTCTTATTGCAGATGGTCTTGCCAAGCAAGCAAGGCGTATGTGACAAAGCAATTCAATTTCAAACATAATCTCATTATTTGGCTTTAAAGAGTTAAATAAAACAGAGTTAATTAAACTTTTACTGTATGTCATCTTAGATATGTGTTTTTGTGATACAAATTATCAAAGTAAAATTGAACGAGAAAAAAGATATCAGAACTATTGGATGTTACGTACCATAATTCTGATAGCAATCAGTAAACAAATTCCCTTTTAAGTTTAGATTGAGCAACTCCTTGAAAGGACTAAACAAGGACATGTTCAGAGCCCTTCGACTCGAGTCCATCCGCGAGGGCAGCAGAGAGTCGAAAGAGAGTTGAGTCACCATTGTAGCGTTATTACAGCTGACTCCATCCCAGCTGCAGCAGTCAGCCACTGGATCATCAGTCCACGAAGCAAGGAAATCATCTGTACTATCCCCGTTTAACGACTTAAAGGAGTCCTTGATACTTAGTAGACCCAACCTCTCTTCCTCTAAACAACTCTCAAGAACACCCAAAAACGCCACATGAATCAAAACCCAAAAACAGTAATGTTTTCTAGTGAATCGATACTCCATTGGCATGCAACAAAGCACAAAATAAAAATCAAAATGACCCCTTTTCCAATTGCTGTTCTAATTTCCTTGTCTCTCACACAACACATATATAGAACAGCATACCTACGAAAGAGAGTCAACTTTTTAATGCCATAGTCAACTATATGTGCATTATTAGTTATGTGAGTAATAATGAAGCAGTCTTTGTTACTACAGGGATCTCTAAAACCGAAAGGTCTCGAGGACACTTTCCTATGCAATTGCTGGGAAAAAAAAAACTAAAAAAGAAGTCATGATTGATGAAATATTTATCTATGTATTTATGTAGATATATGACAACTAAATGACAAACTCCGATAAATTATAATATATGAACAATTAGTAAATTTTTAACTGAAAAGTTTAAATTAAGATAAATTTATCATATATGAAAATGTAACAAATTTTCACGTTTAAGCCTATTTCTTAAAAAATGTACTCTTATTTGTAAAATTTTATAATTAATTGAAAGAATAAATACAAATATGTTAATCATAAAATTCTAATATTATGTCAAGAGTTTATTTGGTTCAAATATTTGATTATTTGAATGATAAGAATTAAGTATATGTTAAATTGTAATAATGAAAAGTGTATGAATTTGAAAAGGTTATTATATTATTTTTTTTATTTTTTCATTGGTAATTTATGACTAATGGTAATTGAAAATTCCTGTCTGCTACTTGTGTTTCTCATAGATATATGGGGGCCTACTTTGCGATTTGGAATACTTTTTCTCCTATTGACAAATTAGTAGGAAAAATGACTTACATGATACAAAATATTGAAAGCTTTTAACCTTAATACATAATTTGACTAACAATTAAACAAAAAAAAGATAAAAAGATGATTTAGTTTTATAAATTATAATATATTGGTTATTAATAAATTTTTAACTTAGAAATTTAAATTAAAATAAATTTATCATATATTAAAATTTGACCTATCCCCACCCTTAAAAGGATGTTTTTATTATTTACTTTGATGAAATCATAAAAATAATTGATATAAAAAAATTTTACATAAATATAATTGAATGTATTATATAAATTTAGAATAATTTTTTTCTGGTTGCAATACTAAAACATTGCTGGTAAGAATGAGTTGTAACTTGTTAAATGTAGCAATTAATGTCTCGTATTCTATACGTTGGAGTCGAAAGATGACCTTGACTTGAAGTATGGACGATCGAGCCCATGTCTATGTTATAATGAAAACTTGGGTCTTGGAAGACTTGAAAAGAAGACGTGACCTATATATACACTCTCTATTTTCCAAGGCATGTTCATGACTTATAGCCTTCTAATTCTCAAAGCATGTTTAAGTTTTTGACTCACGTCATCTCTAATTTTCAGAAGGGTGTTGAGAATTAACTTATAATACATCTCCACTCAATCTCATTTCTTCGTACATTTAATTTTATTATTTAATCCAATAAAATCATAAAAATTATTTAAAATAAATATAATAGACTTTATTTTATAAATTTAAAATATTTTCTTACTAATTACAAAATAAAAATACTGCTTAAACACAATGAATTGTAATTTATCAGATAAAATATCTTACAGCAATTAATGTCTCACTCTTTAATTATACTGCTATTTTGTTATTATGTGTGTAAGCGTTCATCTGTGCTGCACTTTCTTTGAAAAACCGATTAAACCCACACGGTTTCAGACTACTTTTAACCTTTTCTTTCTTTGTTTTTTTTTTTGGGTTTCCTTCTTATTCTCCTATTAGGTTTGTTTTATTTCATTTCATAGCTAGAAGAAACAAGCAATTATTCTTTGTTATGGTTTTAAGTTGTAACATATCCTGCCCCCATGAAATAACATCCAAAAATCAAAGTAACTTATGTCAATTGTTATATAAGCTTAAAATCGTATTAAATAAAAATAATTAGAATTGCAGAGAAATTGTTAAGTAAAAGAATTAAAAATTTCCAACGATATTGACAAATTAAAAACAAAATGTTAATTAATTTTTTTATTTATTAATTTTAAAATAAATTGAAGTATGGATGATGGAGCCGATGTCCATGTTATAACGAAACTTGGTTTTGGAAGATTTAAAAAGAAAACTTGACTTATATCCACTTTATTTTTTATAGCATGTTTATTACTTATAATCTCTTTAATTTCTAAAGTATATCCAAGATTTTAACTTATATCATTTCTAATTTCTAAAAGCTAACACGCCTTCCACTCAAACTCATTTCTTTAAAATTTTATTTTTATTGTTTAAGCTAATAAAATAATGAAAGTTATTTATATAAAAAAATTTTAAAATAAATATAATGGACTTTATTTTGTAAATTTAAAATGTTTTCTTACCAATTACAAAATTTTTCACCTAACTTCAATAATTTCCGGTTAATAAAAATTAAAAAGAGAGGGTGTGAACCTGGGGACGGTGGTCTGTAGTGATGGCGGCTTTGACCCGCAATTTTGGGGTTGTTTAATTGCAAGTCTTCTTCCTGAGAAACTTTTGCGTGCTGCTTTTTTCTATGCCGTGGAATACTTTTCCACCAATTGACAAATTAGTGGCAAATATATATGGCTTGTTTGATACGAAGCATTCAAAGCTTTCAATATCTATAGGTAATTTACAAAAAAGAAGAAGGAATTGATTTATTTTTAGAAATTATAATATATTAATTATTAATAAATTTTAATTCAAAATTTTAAGATAAATTTATTAGATATTAAAATTTATTATCTCAAATCTATTTTTTTAATAACGTCATTTTACTGTTTTACTCAATGAAATCACAAAAATTAATAATTTGTAAAATTAATTTTTTTTACAATTATAATACTATTTATAAAAATAATTTGTAATTTGTAAGACAGTAACTTTTTATAGCAATCAATGCCTCGTCTTCCATGTTGGCATCCAAAGATGACCTCGACTGATCTTCATGTTCTAATACAGACATAAATTTTTCATATGCGTGTGAAAAATGTCAGAAGAAAAACTAAGAAAAAAAAAATTTGAGAAACTTCTTAAAAATTGAGAAAAAATAACTGTTATATCATTGTAGTTGACAAGGAGACAAAATTTAGAAAAGAAGAAAAGTCTTTGAAATTGATTTATGAGCATTCCATTATTATTCATTAAAAAAGATAGAAACCTTATCAAATATTACTGGTGAGTTGCTTCCTAATTGATTAAAAGGGGTAACAAGATCATCCTTTGTTTTTAAAGCCCTTTATAGGGCAATAAAGTGCTCCTAATAATGTAAAATTTACCATCGAACTTCCATTTAAAAAAAAAAAAAAGACAATCAAACTTTATTGAGTGGATGCCGAGAGGTGTTTCGTTACATGTTGCGTGGCTTCTAATGCTAAGCTGCTGGCATACCACGTGAGCAATTTAACAGTTTCTGTTGAAGCTAACTAATGCTACGCTAGATTTAGAACTAGATGCAAAGTTTGTAATATATTGTTTAGAAAGAAATTCAGTTCATGCTAGATTTTGAAAAATTAGACAGATTTTTTTGTTCCTAATTAATTTATGATATTCATATTCCATAATAACTGAAAGTTTTAATAGTCTCTGCATATAGGAGTTTATGATGATGCAGTTTCATTTTCTTGTGGAAATCTATAGCTTGAAATTAATACTCAGGGGACCGCAAAGGCCCTCGAGTCCCACAATGATGTATTCACCAACCAACCCGCCGTAACCATGTCTATCACTCAGAAAAAAAATGTTATTGAAAGATTTCATCGTGGGATTCTTAAATTTAATGTCCAGAGTTGGACTAGATACATTCATGCTCCATTGTGGAAAAGTCTAAGACTTAGATTTTTTATTTTTTTCTTTTTGCAAAAATTTAAATTCGAAAATGTTGAGAAAGTAGAAGCAATTTTTTTTCACTACTTTTCTATTATATTTACGTTCTTATTTCTCAATTAATTTCTATTTTTAATCCATTATTATTTATTAATAATTTTTAATATTTTTTGTTCAAATTTGTATTGTATATGACTAATCATTTTTGTCATCTGAGCATGGTTTTTGTCTGAATTAAATTTAAATTATTGGAAAAAGAAGAAACAATGTGGAGGGAAGTGGGTTGCAACTGTAAGTGGTTGTGAATTGGAAAAGAAGGAAGATAATTATATTAGTGTGACATTCATAATGAAAGGATGAAATTTGTTGGCAATTAATGAGTGTGATATTCATAAATTGTTTTTTGATGTAATTATCTTTTTATTTTATGACAATCAATTAGATTTAATTTGTTTGAATAAAGTACTATAGACAAGATTCAAATCTTATCTCTTTCAAATTCTTATAAATTATAAGACTTAGATTTTTTTTATTTTTTTCTTTTTACAAAAATTTAGATTCGAAAATGTTGAGAAAGTAAAAGCAATTTCTTTTTTATTACTTTTCTATTATATTTACGTTCTTATTTCTAAATTAATTTTTATTTTTAATCCATTATTATTTATTAATAATTTTTAATATTTTTTGTTCAAACTTGTATTGTATATGACTAATCATTTTTGTCATCTGACCATGGTTTTTGTTTGAATTAAAATTAAATTAGTAGAAAAAAAAGAAACAATGCGGAGGGAAGTGGGCTACAACTGTTGAATTGGAAAAGAAAGAAGATAATTATATGAGTTTGATAGCTTTCCTAATATTTCTACAATGACCTTTGTTCGTTTGGATTAGATTTTCTTGTTTGGTAAACTTTCCTATTCCTAATTAATCTATGGTATCTAAATTTTATTTAATTGATTTAACTTGGAGTATTTTTATGTTTCAGCTTTTTTTTTTTTAAGATTCTTTGTAATTTAGTGGAAAATTAAATTAAATTAAAATTAAAATGTTGTCAGCTTGTTTGAATTAAAATTAAATTAGTGGAAAAAGAAGAAACAGTGGAGGGAAGTAGGCTGCAGCTGTAAGTCGTTATAAATTGGAAAAGAAAGAAGATAATTATATGAGTTTGACATTTATATATGAAAGGATAAAATTTGCTGCAATAAGTGTGATATTTATAAATAGTTTTTTAATGTAATTATTTTTTTATTTCGTAGCAATTAATTAGATTTAATTTATTTGAAATCTTATCTCTTTCAAATTCTTATAAATTATAAGTTTTAATTCTAAATAGATTAGAAAAATCGATATGTTAGATTTTTTTATATACTTTTTATTATCTCAATTCTTAAAATTTTATTATTTTAGTTATATATTTTTATTTTTTACAAAAATTTTAAGATTTATCTTTAGTTATAAACTAAGATTAATTAATTTCAAAATTTTTATTTTACTTTCACTTGATATGTAATTAATTTGACATTAATTAAATAAAAAAATTGCAACTAAAATTTTAGTTAGATTTAAATTTTATCTTTAGATGTCAATAGAAAAAAAATCATGATTTAATTATAATTTCTTTAACAAATATTTTTTTTCTATTTTTGTTCTCTTATACATTTGATATATATTTAACCTAACAAAATTATAAAAATTATTAATATAAAAAGGGTTTTCTTTTTGAAAATATAATAGAATTTTTTTCCTTTTGCAAATTCAGAATATTTTTTCACAAACTATAAAATTAATTTCCAAAGCTTATAATTAATGTCTCATTTTCTAACGTTCATGATCAAATAAAACTTAGATTTTTTTAAAACATATTTAAAACTTTACTTATAAATTATATAATTTCTATGATGACCTATGCCTGTTTTATTCTAGAAATATGTATATAAATTTTATTTTAGTAAAATTAAAATTTATAAAAAATTAAAATGTTGTAATCCCTTTTTTTTTTTTACTAAGTCAACTGAATAGTTAGATAGCTTAACTTTTGTCCGTTTGGATTAGATTTTCTTGTTTGGTAAACTTTCCTATTCCTAATTAATCTATGGTATCTAAATTTTATTTAATTGATTTAACTTGGAGTATTTTTATGTTTCAGCTTTTTTGTTTTTAAGATTCTTTGTAATTTTTTTTATATTGGTTTAACTCAAAGTACATTTATGCATTTGATTTACTAATAAATTTAATGGGATAAACTGAATTTTGGTGACAAACTTTTATAAATTTTATGTTTTTTAAAATAATTTTATATTATATTTGGTTAGATTTGAACTTTATTTTTTATAAAGAGAGCTGTGAGATATGCTTAGGAGACTTAACTTAAGTGATGTTTAGCAAGATTTGTAGCATGATCTAACTTTTCTTGTTAAATATGTCTAGAACACTTAATTTTCTTTGAAAGATTTGTAATGTCGAGAGTTTTTTTTATCTAAAAAATGAGTTGTAATTTGTAAAACACAACTTTTTATAGTGATTACTATCTTTTTTTTTTTAATATTCATGGATAATGGAATTGATGTTTATATTTTAAGGCAACTTTGAGTTTTTCAATAATTTGAAAAAAAGAAATTGAGAAATTATTTTTAAGAAATTTGTCTCATTGACTAATAAATTCTCTAAATTCTACAATAATATTGACAGAAGAAGAATAGATGTGGACCCCTATCTATATATCTTATCATTCTATCCAGACTTAAAAAGAGGAAGAAATTGTGGAAAAAATTTCTTCTTAAAACTTGACTTACTAATGTGACTAATATGTTAGCTAATTTCTACAAAAGGAATAGACTCAATGTCTACGTGTGCATATTATTTTATATGTACATGCATAAAGTGATCAGCTGAGAAAAATCAAACTCCAACTTCTTTGCTTGAAGTCACAACTTGTTATATGCAATTTTTTATAGTAATTAATGTCCCCTTTTCTATGATGGAGTTCAAATATAATCTTAACTTGAACTATGGACGATGGAGCTGACGCCCATGTTATGATGAAAACCTTAGTTTTGGAAGACTTCAAAAAAGACTTAGACTTACGTTCTTATATTTTCTAAAGCATGTTCACAACTTACATCATCTCTAATTTTCAAAATATACCTATGACTTTGACCTATATCATCTTTAATTTATAAAAGTGCATGAAGACTTGACTTATATAACACGTCTTCACTCGAATTTATTTCTTTAAAAATTTATTTTTATTATGTAACTCAACAAAATTATGAAAATATTGTTTTAAAAAATAAATATAATGAACTTTTTTTATAAATTTAAAATATTTTTATCAATTACAAAATAAAAATATTGTTTAAAAAATGAATTATAATTTATCAAATCAATGTCTTGTGGCGATTGATGTCTCACTCTTTAATTATTCTGCTACTTTTTGATGCGGGTGAGTGTCCGTCTATATTATACTCTTTTTTGAGAACCCAAGCAGTTTTATACGAATTCTTTCTTTTTCTTTTTCTTTTCTTTTGTGTGTTTCCTTCTTCTTTTTCTTTCCCTATTACGTTTTTTTTATTTCGTTTCACAGCTAGAAGAAACAAGCAATTATTCTTTGTTATGGTTGTAAGCTATAACATATCCTGCCCCTATGAAATAACATCCAAAAATCAAAGTTAAAACATATTGAATAAAAATAATTAGGATAGCAAAGAAATTGATAAGTAAAAAATTTAAAAATTTCAAATCGTCTTGACAAATTGAGAACAGAATGTTAATTAATTTCTTTGCTTATTAATTATAAAACAAATGAAAAAATAGTAATATAAGAAAATGTAGTATAACCATGCAAACCAAGCTAGAAAAAATGGAAAATTGTACAATAATGTTTTTTTACCAAAAAATAGGACTTATATTTTTATTTAACTCAATGAAATCTTAAAAAGTAGACATCAAGGGGCCGTTGGTGCAAATGTAAAGAGGTTTATTTTTTCCATTAGGAATATTTTTTCACTAATTATAAAATAAAAATATTGTCTGAAAAATAAATCGTAATTTGAAAAATAAATTTTTTTATAGTAATTAATGTTTCATTTTTTAATTTTATTTTTAAAAAAACTATTAATATTTATGACCTAATAAAAACTTAGATTTTGTTATGACAAATGATAAATCAAAGAAGAAAACAACACCAGAATTTTACGTCGTTCGATCTATGTAACCTATTTCCACGGGAAAGACAGAGGGAATACTCTTATTAATAGAGAAAATGTGTTACAAGATACATCACCTCTCAAATCTCTCTTTTTCTCATAACCCTATTATGCCTCTATATATATATAGGGATATAATAAGGGCAAAAGGATAATTTGAAATACAAGGCATATTCCAACAAATTTCTACCTTGCATTGTATTCTCTAAACATACAACAAAATAAAATCCTTCTATCTCTCCTCCAAATGGCCCTTTAGGGCCAATCAATTAAAATGAACACCAATCAAGTCCAAGCAATGCTTGAACTTACTACAAAAAATTGGTTTCGTCAACATGTCAGCTGGATTATCTGTAGTAACAATCTTTTTCACTGAAATCAAACTTTGAGATATAACATCTCGCAAGAAATGGTATCTGACATCAATGTGTTTGGTCCTCTCATGATACACTTGATTTTTGGTCAAGTGTATAGCATTCTGACTGTCACAGAATACAGTGGTAGTTTCCTGTGATAAATTCAAATCAGTGACCAAACCTTTCAAACCAAATACTTGACTTTTATGTTTCAAGAAATAAACCCAAACTTTACGAGAAAAATCATCAATGAAAGTGAGCATATAAGAAGCACCCATACCTTTAGAGAGAACCTGAGAAGGATCCCAAAGATCTGAATGGATGTAGTCCAATGTTCCTTTTGTTTTATGGATGACTGTACTGAAACTTAACCTCTTCTACTTCCCAAAAACATAATCCTCACAAAATTCTAATTTTCCTGTGTTCTGACCACTCAAAAGACTTCTCTTACTTAAAGCAACCATACCTCTTTCACTTATATGTCCCAGCCGCATGTGCCATAACTTCGTCACGTCTGAATCTGAAACTGAAATAGAAACTACAGTTGAGTCTGTGATTGTCTAACCATGCAAGAAATACAATGTGTCAATTCTGACAGCCTTCATCAATATAAGAGCACCTTTGACAACCTTCAAAACTCCACCTTCACACTCAATCTTGCAGCCATTCTTCTCAAGAGTGTCCAAAGAAATAAGATTCTTCATTAAATCTGGAATGTGTTTAACCTCAAACAAGGTCCTAATGATACCGTCATGCATCTTGATCTGCACTGTACCAATCCCAACAACCTTACATATGTGATCATTACCTAACAGAACACCATCATTAATTGGCTTGTAAGTGGTAAATCATTCCCTGTTAGGAGTCATATGTTGCGAGACTCCAGTGTTCATGATCCAGATATCCTGAAATCTGCTTTGGCCTTAAGTGACACAAAGCAGATCATCACTCTCATTTGCTACCACATGAGCTTCTCTTGGTAGATATTTCTTTTGATTACTGTCATTCTCAGTTGTTGTCATTCTAACTTGCCACAATGCAAAATTAGTGTTTCTATCAAACTTCTCAATTTCAGATTTCACCGTTGATGAAGATGAAGAAGTCATTGCAACAAAATACTCACAACGAAAATTGAAGAATACAAATTGATAGCTCAAATTACAATCTGCCTCCGATGCTACAGTATTGACGACGTTAAAACAGTACTGACATCGTTTCTACAGTGCTACCCCAATGCTACAATGACGCCCGATTCTACAATGCCTTCAGTCAATCTACAGTGCCTCTGACCCGTTGGAACTCGATCTATTCCACTAGATTTACTCTAATGAAATCGAATTTGGCCTTCCGTCAAGTCTTTTCCCTCTTCCTCCTTCTCCTCTCGGTTGAACTCGGTCGTTGGGCGGGAGGATCGATGCCTTGCTGGTGTCGGTTGGAAGCTGGAGATGCTTCAAGCTGAGGAACTGGAGTGGTGGCGTGCTCCGAGGAGAGAGGAAAAAAAAATTTTCTGCAAATCGGGTGAGGTGGGTGGCCGAGGAGAAGAAAGACAAAAAAAAAATTTTTTTCTTTCGGTGGTAGGATGGGTGGCCGAGGAGAGAGAGAGGAAAAAAACGAAGAAACGATACCAATTTGATTGCACAGGGACAAGTTCGTCGGTGGTGGTGTGCTCCGGCCACAGGGACGGGTTCTATTGCTTGCTTCGTGTTCTTCAAATTTTTTTTTCGGTTATGATACCAATTTGTTATGACAAATGATAAATCAAAGAAGAAAACAACACTAGAATTTTACGTAATTCGGTCTATGTGACCTACGTCCGCAGAAAAGATAGAGAGAATACTCTTATTAATAGAGAAAATGTGTTACAGGATACAAAGAGTTTGACTCACCTCTTAAATCTCTTTTTTTCTCGTAACCCTATTATACTTATATATATATATATAAGGATATAAGAAGGGTAAAAGGATAATTTAGAATACAAGACATATTCCAACTTATTTTTTCAAAGCACGTTAAGATTTATAAGAAATAGATTGAGGAAAACATTTCCTTAAAAAGGGTTATTCAAAACTTGACTTATAATATAACTCTTATTTTGTCGTAAACGTGTTCTTCCTACTTAACCTAACAAATTCACAAAAAGTTATTGATATAAAGAGAGTTTTGTGTTAGTACAATAGATTCTTTTTTGTGTTAACATTGTCAGAAGACATAGACCCATGTCTATACGTCTATCCAGACTTTAAAAAGAAGAAATTGTGGAAAAAATTTTCTACAAATTGGACTCCCTGCCCCGTGACTAATATGTTCACCAATTTCCACAATGACATGGACCGAAAAATAGATTCTATGTCTATATTATTTTATATGTACATGTGTGTGTATAGAATAATATACACACAAAGAGATTATTTGAAAAAAATTAAACTCCAACTTTTTAACTTTAAATTACTATGAAAATTACAAGGAAACCCAACAGATCCCTTAAATCACCTATTAACCTGTGCAATTTAACAAATCTAGCTTGTCTTTAATTTGACTATCAATTTAACAAAAGAGATAAAAGTAAATGACTAACTCTTATAAATTATAATATATCTATTTTTAGTATATTTTTAATTTAAAATTTTAAATTAAATTAAATTTATTATTTATTAAAATTTAACACAATTCTACACTCAAACTCATTTCACTGAAAACATATCATTTTTTTGTAAAACTTTAAAATTAAATAAAAAAATAAACAAAAAATTAATTATAAAATTTTAATATTATGTAAAAAATTTATTCAAACCTAATATTTGATTAATTGGATGATAAGAATGAATCATATATTAAATTATAATAATGTAAAATTGATAGATTTGAAAAAATTATTATCATTTTTTATTTTTTATAGTAATTTTTAAAAAACGGTAAAGAGAAATTCTCTAGTGCTATTTGTGTTTCTCGTAAACAGGTTGGAGCCTGCTTTGCAATTTGGAATGCTTTTCCACCGATTGACAAATTAGTAGTAAAAATGACTTGTATGACACCAAGTATGAAAGCTTTCAACATCAATAGATAATTTAACTAATAATTAAAAAAATATCAAAATAAAAAGGATTTATTTTTATAAATTATAATTTATCAATTAATAATAAAATTTTAATTTAAAAATTTAAATTAAGATAAACCTATCATATATTAAAATATAATATATCCCCTTCCTCAAACCTATTTCTTTCAAAATAATTAACCTAATGAAATCAAGAAAATTATTAATATAAAAAAACTTTTATGTAAATATAATTAGTTTTTTTATAAATCTAGAATAATTTTCTTGTGATTACAAAATTAAAGCATTGCTTGGAAAATTGAGTTGTAATTTATTAGATGCAATTTTTTATGGAAATTAATGTCACATTTTTTAGGTTGAGAAAATTATGCATGTAGAATACCTCAGAAGAAAAAATTGAGGAAAAAACAATCTGTGGAATTTCCTAAAAATTGAGAAAAAGTAACTGTTACATCATTGTAGTTAGTAAGCAAACAGAATTTAGAAAAGAAGAAAAATCTTTGAAATTGATTTACGAGTATTCTATTACCATTCATTAAAAAAATAGAAACCTTGCTAAACATCACTGATGAGTCGCTTCCTAATTGATTAAAATGGGTAACAAGACCATTCTTTATTTTTAAAGCCCTTCATAGAGCAATAAAATGCTACTAATGATGTAGAATTTACCATTGAACTTCCAATTAAAAAAAATAGAGACAATCAAACTTTACTAAATGGGAGGTTGCGGAGTCTATGTTTGGAGGTAATTAAATTACTTAGCACCAGCCTCGTATTTTTCGGCATAATTGTTGAAAAAACACAAAATTAGGCCCATGTCTATATGTCTATCAGACAACGACGTGGACAGAAGAATAGACCTCATAAGAATGGAGCAATTTTCCTAGAAATTTGGCTTATTAACTTACAGGAAACAATGCCTCATTTTCTACGTTGTGTGTTCTCAAGACTGAGCTTGACCATATAACTGATGTTCTAATGTAGACTTGGGTTTTTCTTAAACACGTGAAACACTCGAAAGGTAGAAACTATGGGAAAATTTTCCTAGAAAACGTATTAAGACTATACTTATAACACATCCCCACTTAAACTCATTTCTTCAAAACTTTATTTTTACTATTTAAGCCAATGAAGTGATGAAAACTATTTATATAAAAAAAATTCTAAAATAAATATAATGAGATTTATTTTGTAAATTTAAAATATTTTCTTACCAATTACAAAACAAAAATGCTGCTTGAATACAATGAATTGTAATTTGTCAGATGTAACGTCTTATTTTTTATCCTATATTCTGTAATTTTTTTCTCAATATCTTAAAAATTTTAAGTCTAACCCAAATAGTCATCCTACTATTTGAACAGCAACAGCTAACCACACAGTACAATTTTATTTTGTTTGTCAAAATAGTAATCGGCAATAACAATCAACGATAAAAACAACGATCAACACCAAGTAAACAAAATAGACCCATGGCAGAAGAGTTGGACGTAACCATTTATGCGGCAATAGACTCCGAGAGTTCTACCATGTACAAAAATAGAAACAAAGAACATCTTTCTTGACCCAATCTAGTTTAAGGCCTTGCACGATGAAGGGCACCTTTTAATTTTGTTCTCAACAGAGTTACTCTGTTCAAATTCTTTTCTCTTACCTCTATAACAAATATTTTATGTCAATGAAATTTATTATTTAAAAGGATAAATAATAAAAAAATTCTTTAAGAAGAAATTTTGTAATGAAAAACTATGATATATAAGTGTTTATGTATCTTTGATTGGAAAAGAATCTTTAAAACTATTAGCACTTAGCTTTAAAGTCTTTTTGTAGATATTATTTCACTTTGTGACTATAAGATATTACTTTGAAAACTATTCTTTGTAAGATTTAGGACTTTTAATTTTGTGTCATTTACTTAAAATCTGCTAGAACCGTATGTTTGCTTGCATACAAAATGATTATGTTTCGGTTACTCATAATAACTAAGTTTCCATTTCTTTACAAATATGTCCTTTCTTATAAAATTTTATAATTAATTAAAAAAATAAACACAATTATCTTAATCTTTAAACTTTAATATTATGTTAAGAATTTGTTTAATTCAAATATTTGATTAATTTCATTATAAGAATAAATCATATATTAAATTATAACAATACAACATCGATAAAATTGAAAAGGTTGTTAAGATTTATTTTATTTTATTTTTTTAGATAATTGGTGATTGATGATAAAAAAAAAAAATTCTCGCATACTACTTGCATTTCTCATAAATATATTAGGCCCACTTTAAAATTGGAAATGCTTTTCCACAAATTGACAAATTAGTAGCAAATATGACTTGTTTGATATGAAGTATTGAAAGTTTTCAACGTCAATATGTAATTTGATTCTGAATTTAAAAAGAAAAAAGATTAGAGGGAATTGACTTATTTTTTAAGAATTATAATATATTAACTGTTAATAAATTTTTATTCAAAAATTTAAGATAAATTTATTATATATTAAAATTCAACACATCTTCTTACTCAACTCTATTTGTTTAAGAACATCTCCTTATTATTTCACCCAATGAAATTAACAAAATTATTGATATAAAGAGAAGTTACATATAAATATTATAAGTCTATTTTGTAAAATTAGAATTTTTTTCTCCAATTACAATACTAAAAAGTTGCTTATAAAAATGATTTATGATTTGTCAAAATGATTTTTTTCTCCAAAAATTATTGATATAAAGAGAACTTTTATGTAAATCTAATATATTATATTTTGTAAATTTAAAATATTTTTTACTAATTAAAAAAATAAATTATTATTTAAAAAATGAATTGTAATTTGTGAAATATAACTTCTTATAATAATTAATATCTCTCTCTCTTTTTTTTAATATTTATGGATTATGAAATTGATGTTTATATTTTAATACAAGTTTAAGTTTTCCAAAAACTTAAAAAAAAAAAGAAATTGAGAAAAGTTTTTAAGAAATTATCTCATTGACTAATAACTTCTTTAAATTCCACAATGACATATTGACAGAAGAATAGACATAGACTCCTGTCTATATATGTTATCCTTCTATCCAAACTTAAAGAGAAAGAAATTGTGAAAAAAATTTCCTAATAATTTGGCTTATTGTAGTAACTAATATGTTTGCCAATTTCCACAATGACATAGGCAGAAGAATAGATACGTGCTTATTATTTTATATTTACATGCGTAAAGTGATCTTAAAAAAACCAAACTCCAACTTCTTTGCTCCAAGTTGTAATTTGTTATATGTAACTTCTTATATCAATTAATGTCCCCTTTTCTATGTTAGAATTCAAAGATAATCTTAACTTGAATTATAGGCGATGTAACTGATGCCGATGTTATAATGAAAACCTGAGTTTTGGAAGACTTGATCAGAAGACTTGACTTGCATATTTTCTATTTTTTAAAGTGCATTCATGACTTATAACATCTTTAATTTCTAAAGTATATCTACGACTTTGACCTATATCATCTTTAATTTCTAAAATGGTGTAAAGAGTTGACTTATATAACATGTTTCCACTCAAACTCATTTTTTAAAAAATTTATTTTTACTAGTTAACTCTATAAGATTATGAAAATTATTAATAAAAAAATTAAAATAAATATAATAGACTTTATTTTATAAATTTTAAAATATTTTTTACTATTTATAAAATAACAATACTGTTTAAAAAAATTATAATTTATTAAATCAATGTCTTATGACGATTGATGTCTTATTCTTTAATTATACTGCTACTTTTTTATGCAGATAAGCGTTTGTCTGGGCTGCACTTTTTTTTTTTTTTTTTTGAAGAAACGGCTAAATCCGCACGGTTTCGTCTTTTTCTTTGTTTGTTTGATTTTTTTTTGTGAGTTTCCTTCTTTTTTCCATATTACGTTTGTTTTATTTCGTTTCATAGCTAGAAGAAACAAGCAATTATTCTTTGTTATGGGGCTGTAAGCTGTAGCATATCCTGTCCCCATGAAATAACATCCAAAAAATTAAAATAGTTTATTTCAATCATTATATAAGCTTAAAACATATTGAATAGAAATAATTAGATCACAGATATGTTACTAAGCAGAAGAATTAAAAATCCCAAACGGCCTTGACAAATTGAAAACAAAATCTTAATTAACTTCTTTATTTATTAACTATAAATAAATGAGAAACAATAATAGAGAAAAATATAGTATAACCATGCCAACCAAACAAGAAAAAATGGAAAAAGGTACAATTTTTTTTTTTTTCCAAAAAACTGGTTTTACATTTTTATTTAACTTAATGAAATCTTGAAAAGTAGACATTAGTACCACAAGTGAAGTGTACTAAAAACAAAAGGTACCTGCTTTACACATTCAAGTTTCGTGGTTTCATAAATGGCAAGCTGAGTTTCCTGCACAACCAGGAAGTGCATCTGGTCCTGATGAAATTGGACACGTGTCTGACTGTGCTGCTGATTGCCTCCCAGCTAGAACCTTGTCTTCTGCCTTTCCCATCCATCAGAATTCCATACACAAATACGAAGAACCTAACAAAATCATGAAAACTATTGATATATGGAGGGCTTTCATGTAAATATAATAGGGTTCCTTTTGTAAATTTAGATTTTTTTTTTTCTAAATACAGAACTAAAACACTGCATACAAAAATGAGTTGGAACTTGTGAAATGCAAATTTTCACAGCAATTAATGTCTCGTTTTTTAATGCAGTGTTCAAACATGACCTTGACCTGATGCATGGATGATGGAATTGACATTCATATTCTAATGCAAACTTGGGTTTTCCCATAGCACCTCCAAGGCTTGAAAACAAGAAACTGAGGAAAATTTTTCCTAGAAATTACTGAAAAAAAAATATCTAGAAAATTGGCTTATTCACCCATGTAACTAATAAATTCTCTAATTTCAACAATGACATGGACAGAAGAATAGACACCATGCTTATAAGTCTACACATAGATCACAGAGAAAAACCAAAGTCCAATTTCTTTGATTCTGTATGCATGTATGGTGATGAATGAAATATTTATTTATTGTTTACTGCAATAGACATAGCACCCATATTTTTGTGTTTACAAAGAAAAAGACTTACCATGAAATATTTATTTAGTGTGTCTATACCTTAGTGACCTAGAAGCTAAGATGGTTCCAATAAGTGGACAAGAGACTTCCCATGCTTGTGGTTGTGATGATCATGGTCATGATGATTGTGTTGGTGGTCATGGTGCTCGTGATCATGGCCATGGCTGCCATGATCTTCCTTTCCAGCATCTGCACTAACAGCACTCTCAATCCTATGAAGAATTCAGAGTGTGTTAGCCCAAAAACTAATAATTGCCACTTAAACTTGAATCTGCCTCCACAGTTACAGGATCAACCATCCACTTCAGCAAAAACAACAAACAATGCCACAAGAAAATGAAATAAAGAAGATGAATACAACAGCAGTTTTACAAAATAATTAGTCATAGCAATAAAAGCCTTGTATCATCATTAATATAAAGACACACTAACACCTGCATTTCCTACACAAAATTGGGTGCAACAGACAAATACTTTATTGTCCTTCATATTCCAGTTGCACCAACAGCACTGTCAACACAATGAATTGACTGTTACTGATTATACTACAAAAGACATAGCACCCATATTTTTGTGTTTAGCAGGCAAAAAAGGAACCAAAGATCTGGCAACTGGAGATTGATGATATTCTCTCATAATTTTGTTTTTCTCTTTCTCCAGCAAGCTGGTTGAAAAGCCTGACCAAAACCACCATGAACAATTTAAAACTGCCAGGATCAATTTGGTTGCTTTTTATTGTATGATTTTAACACTTTTTGCAATGAGAGAATCTACTTTTTTTTTTGGTCAAGCAGTTCTGTGAACAGTTGTCCTACTGACTAGCCATTTGGGTGCTATGACCAAACCCAATGACCCAAATAAGTAAAACAACAAATAAAGCGGCAGAAAAACTAGGAAATATACTCGAGCTTTTGATGAATATGAAAAGGTCTTCCTTACTGACAAACTCTTCTAAGTTACATTGTGCATAAAGAAGGCTCAATGGTATGCTATACTAGAACAAGTTGCGCAGCATATGGAGGAGTAAACCATCATTTTTGCTTGTCTATAATTTGCTGGGAAAATCTGAGCAGAGCACAGTGTTCTCACCAATTAGACTAAAGTTCCAACAAAGAGCCAAATTTATGACTTTTCATCATTCCTTTATATTTTCTCATTCTTAGAAATTAAAAATTGATGCCAATAAACTGTCTTTTTAATTGTCTCATTTAATGCTGACTCACCAAAATTTGTAACAAAAATCTGCACTACACCAACTAGAAATGGGAACTCAAAACATGATTCTAGCATCAACTTCAGCTGAACCTGGTGCCATAAAAAGGATGAATTACATGGGCTGGCCCATTTGATGCACTGCAAAGATCATTTGATGCAGACCTCCTCTCTCAAAGAAAGGCAAACAAGAACTTGATACGAAGACATGCAGAGAGATATACTGCAAACCCATGTCAATGCGAATATATGCCAACCTAAAGTGCAGAGGTGTTGTGCAACCAAAAGAAGAAAAAAAACTTGGTTAAAAAAAAAGGCCATATATATTAGAGGCATAAAATGAATATAATCAAAGACTTCCTACCAGGAAATGCCCAAAAATAACATTGAGGATGGCCAATGGAGAACATGAAAAAAATTAGAAATTCAAATCCAGGAGCAAGGCAAGTAAAAGAGTTGCATCTCCAAATCAAAGCCTCCAATGCCAAGTGCATAATTCAAGTTAACTTTTCCAAATAGAATCTGCTTCAAATGAGCCATGTGATTAATGTTCTGACTTAATAGGGACAACCCAACTCTAAGTCAGCACAAAAAGAAATTCAAGTCGTAATGAAAGAAAGGCTCAACATAAAGAGCAGGATACCTA
>JAHLGO010018646.1:0-41455 GCA_020615895.1 Ceriops decandra | reverse complement strand
TTCTTTTAGGAGCCCATTCAAAAAGGTTGATTTCACATCCATATGATAAACTTTATACCTTTTATGTGTTGCCAAAGCTAGCAACATTCTAATAGTTTTTAACCTTGCCACTAGTGTAAAAGTTTTATCAACATCTACTCCTTCTATCTGAGTGTAGCCTTTGCAAACCAGCCTAGCCTTGTTCCTCACCACCTTGCCATCTTCATTGTGTTTATTCCTAAACACCCATTTTGTTCCTATGACATTTTTGTTAGTGGCTCTTGGAACCAGCTCCCATGTATCATTCTTCTCGATTTGATCAAACTCCTCATTGATAGCTTTGACCCAGGCTTTGTCTTGTGTAGCCTCTTCAACAGATTTAGGTTCAACTTGTGAGAGTAAAGTAATGACTCCCACAGTTCTTCTTTTTGTTGTAACTCCTACTGATGGTTTACCTATGATTTGATTTCCTCGATGAGTACTAGTCCATGTTTTCTTTGTCTTTCTCTCTTGCACAGTCTTAATTATAAGAGAATCTCTTTCTTCATCTTTAGACTCACTCTTCTCTGAGTCTGTACTTACTTCTTTTCCCTCTTTTCATGTTGGTTTGATTCTTTATCTATCTTAAAATCATCTTTTTCATTGTCCTCAGCTTCTCTATTATGCATTGTTTTCCAGTTTCATCTATTCTCACATCATTAGAAGTAAGTACTTTTCCCAGTTTATATAGAAAAACTTTGTAACCTTTTGTCTTTGCTGAGTATTCCATAAAGATGCCTTCATCTGACCTAGCATGGAATTTTCCTAAGCTTTGCTCCTTGTTCTTCATGAAACATGGGCTGCCAAAGATTTTGAAATACTTGGCTATTATCTTCTTCCCACTCCATAGCTCATATAGAGTCTTATCAGTATTGGGCCTTAGTAAAACTCTGTTCAGTAGGTACACGGCTGTAAATGTTACTTTTATCCAAAATCTTGTGTGAAGCTTAGATTCCAACAGTAGAGTTCTTGTCATTTCAACCACATCTCTATTTTTCCTCTTTACCATTCCGTTCTGTTGAGGTGTTCTTGCTGCTGTCATCTGATGGTGAATTCCATGCTTCTTAAGGTAATCTTCAAAAGCTTCATTTGTGAATTCAACGCCTTAATCTAACCTCAATACTCTGATCTTCTTCCCACTCTCATTTTCAGCCAATCTTCTGTATCTCTTGAATCATTTCAAGACTTTTGACTTATGTTTGAGGTGCATGATGCAGGTCCTTCTAGACTAATCATCAACAAATAAGGTGAAGTACCTTTCATCATTCAAACCTTTTGTTCTCATCGGCCCATACAAATCAATATGTACAATGTCAAGTACTCCTTTAGAACTGAACTTTTTGGACTTATACTGCTTTCTGACATGTTTTCCTTTAGAGCATGCTGAGCAGATATACTCCCTCTCTCTCTTGAGGTTTAGAAGATCTTTGATTACATGAGTAGTGGTCAGCTTCCTCATGTTCTTCTATGTTAAATGTCCTAGCCTCCTATGCCAGAGTTGATTTTTTTCTTCTTTTGTAAGTAAATAGCTGTTTGTCTTGTCCTCATCATTCACATATAAATTTCAAGCTGTTGTCTTCCCGGCTACAACAATATTGTCTTCTTTACTATTTACTTGGCAACCTATTTTTGTGAATATCACTTCATGGTCTTTATTGTATAGTTAGCTAATAGATGTTAAATTATATCTAAGTCCTTCAACATATAGAACATCTTTCAACTTTCTTTTTCCAATATTTACTGACCCTTAACCACTGATGTTAAGTGAATCATCATTGTCAAACTTGACTCTACCTTCTCTTGACTTGTTCAGCTTTGATAATTTACTCTTGTCTCCCGTGATGTGTGAAGTGCGTCCACTATCAAGGATCCACTGCTTATCCTTGTAGTCAACCTTTAGTGCAATTTTAGCTATATTAGCCACCTCCTTTTTAACTTTATATTCCTTCTTTTGAACTAGCTTGAAGATAGCTTTCTCCTTTTTTTCAACTTTGACTGTACCAATTGTTTTCACAGTGCCATCAAGTGCCTTCTCTTGGTCAGGGAGAAGTGTCATGCATCTCTTGGCATTATGGCCATCCTGCCCGCACCTTTCACACTATTCCAAGTTTGCCAATACAGCAAACTTATTCTTTGAAACTATTGTCTTTCATTTCAGTTACCTTCTTCTCCTTCTTTTGTTCAGCCGTAGCCCTTTGCTAGCTAACTTTCTTTTCTTCATTTTTTTTTGCAACCTTAGGTTGCTTTTTCAAATCTTCTTTATTTTCAGCTATCTTTTCCTAAGTGACAACCTTCTCTTTCAACTTTTATGGCAAAGCCTTATTATCTTTAGGCAATGCAGCCTCAGATTGCTATATTTTCTCTTCATTCTTCTTGTCTTTTGTAGAGCTTGTTTCTCTTATCATTTCAAGCTTCTGCAAGTTCTCTTCACTCTTCTTAAGTAGTTGCTAAAGTCTCAACAACTTTATCTCTATTTCTTTAATTTTTGAAGTCCTTGAGCCAAACTCTATTGTAAGGGCTTCATATATTTTGATATGTTCTTCAAATCTTCTCTTCAAGTCAATATGTTCAGCCCTTATTTCATCTTTTTGACTTTCTGTTTCCTCAAACTTTGCTTCAACTTGTTTTATATGAGCCTCCAACCTTCTTATGATTCTGCCCCTTTTGATTATCTCCTTTGAAGCTGCTTCTAACACAGCTTCAAGATCTGGTTCTTCTTCATTAACCTCCTCTTCCTCTTCAAAGGTTAAACTACCACCTTGAGCTGATGCCATAAAGGCATGCTCATTTGATGAGTCTACATCTTCCTCCTTATCAGCTTCTTTTGTCTGGCTCACATAACTCTTGAATGAGCCTTTCTTCTTCTTCTGTGGGTTGGTAGTCTTCTTAGTGGATTTCTTTGATTTGGATGATGGTTTTCTTCATTTTGAATTTTTCTCATCATCATCATCCTCATCTTCATCATCAAGTTGCACTTTGCACTGAGAAGCAAAGTGTCTATTCTGCCCACAACGATAACATCTCAAGGACAACTATCCTTTTCCCTTCTTAGACCCCTTTTTGAATTTCCTTATGAAATAAGCCACCACTTCACTTTCACTTTCTTCCTTATCATCATCATCATCCTCATTGGATGATTCTTCCTTTTCTTTTATCTTCAAGTGTCTCATAGCTTTGAAAGCTGCCTCCTTTGATAGCTTTGATGTTGAGGAGATTTTAGTTGACTTTATTCTTGTCTCATATGCAATGAGATTACACTGGACATCGTGCAGAGACATAGAATTGAGATCTCTACTCTCCTTTATGGTTGCCACCTTTGAGGCAAACCTCTCAGGTAGAATTCTCATAATTTTCTTCACAATAGATGAGTCCTTCTTGTTCTTCCCATGACTTCTAAGGTTGTTTATAGCATTAATAACCCTAGTGAAGAACTCTTAGACTGTCTCTTTTTTCTGCATTCTAAGAGATTCATATCTCTCCTTGAAAACTTAAAGCTTGGCCTCCTTCATTCTGCCATCACCTTCACAGACCTTCTACAATTTGTCTCGTATCTCCTTAGCAGATTTGCAGTCCATAACTTTAGCATATTCAGCATTTTTCAATGCTGAAATGATGACGTTTGAGGCCTTTCCATTTATCTTAAACTGCCTTAATTCCTCTAGGGTTGAATCTTTACCTTTTTCTAGGGGCACAAAACCCTTATGTACTAATTTCACCACATTTATGCCCATGGTTGCAAATACCACATACATTTTCACTCTCCACATATGGTAGTTGGTTCCATTGAAGATTGGAACTTTTTTGCTATAAGTAGTGTTGGTGCTAGTACTGGCATCCATTTCTCAGTATGTTGAACAAGTTAAAACTTTTAATACCTTTCAAACTAGTACACTAAGTTGTTAAGTTTCAAATTGGTGAACCTGTGCTTTAATACCAATTGAAGTTCCCAACTTCACCCTAAGATCTACTAGTCTGTGATACTGAGAGGGGGGTGAATCAATATCACACCCTTTAAAAAAACTCTGATAATTTAAGTAAAAAATGAACTCTTTCCCAGATTAAACTAAGGTAGATCTATTGTTACCTACTGATCACAATAGTTTCCAAAGTTACCTTTCAAACACCTTGCCTATTAGATGAATCAGTTGTTCTTGACTAGGTCTTCTTTTAGGTTATGGGTTTAATGATTCTTTAGTTGTGTTCACAACTCAATTCAAAAGACAGAATGTAAATTCAAAGCAAGGACACGAGAGATTTATGTGGTTCCATCAATGTGACATACTCCACGATGGTAGGGATTCTTCCTCTACCGAGACAATCCACTATACTTGAGAACACCAGTGTGGTATCCCTTATGATTACAATGGATGTCTTAATCTTCTACTCCTTTCACTATTGTAAATACAAAGCAATCAAAAATACAAAGAGTATCACTTACTTTATCTACCCTTCTTTTAGCTTGTGTTGCCTCTGTTTGAGTTGAATAGGCTGCTTCATTACTGCTTGGAATATCACCAAAATACTCTCTAACCTCTCTTAAAGAAATCTAAAATTACGTTGAGTTCTCTCAAATACTTCGCCGAATTTCTTCTCTAGGTTGTCTCACATGTCTCCTAGTCTCACCATCTCACGGTCTCACTCTTTTTTGGTCTTATCGTCACATTGCCTTCAGGTCTCAGGTCTCACGTCTCACCGTTTTTGGTCTCACGTATTTCACCCTTTTCTGGTCTCACCTATTTTTGGTCTCATGTCTCCTCTAGTCTTACCCATTTCTGGTCTCACATTTTCTCTAGTCTCACACGTTTCACCCTTTTTTAGTTTCACCCATTTCTAGTCTCATGTCTCTTCCAGTCTCACCCGTTTCACCCTTTTCTAGTCTCACCAATTCTGGTTTTTTGGTGTGTTCTGGTGTCACTAGGTCTCACATCTCACCTGGTCTCACATTTCACCTGGTCATACGTCACACCTGGTCACCCTTTTTCGGTCTCACGGATTCTGGACTGGTCTGACCTGGTTTGGTTTCCAAGTCTGGTCTGTTCTAACATATTACCTTCTCTAGGTCTCACGTCCTTTCTTTCTCTAGGTCTGGTCTACTTTAATGTCTCACCTTCTCTAGGTCTCACGTCCTCTCTTTCTCCAGATTTGGTATGCTCTAATATCTCTCCTTCTCTAGGTCTCACTTGGTTTGGTTTCTAGGTTTGGTTTGCTCTAATGTCTCACCTTCTCCAGGTCTTGCATCCTTTCTTTCTCCAGATCTGGTTTGTTCTAACATCTCTCATTCTCTAGGTCTCATGTTTCCAGGTCTCACTTGGTCTTATTTCGAAGTATGGTCTGCTCTAACGTTTCTGGTCTGTATCCCCAACGTTTCTGGTCTATATCTCCAATGCTTCTGGCCTCACTGATGTCTCGTTTCTCCCTTATCTTGTCTGTATCTGTGTCCTTTTTTTCTGGTGTCTGTGTGTGTTGCTCAAAAAAGAGATAAGTCTTGGTTTATATACTGCCTTCTATAAAAACCCTAGTATGGCTTACTTGAGCTATGATGGATTTCCTTTCTTGCCCCTCTATATGGCTTCATGTTACTATTCCATTCTTGCATTAAATCTGGTTGACAACAATTACAACTCATACAAGGTTGTGGGAACAATGCCTTTCTTAGAGAATGATCATTTATTATGTATAGACTGCTAAAGTAGAATATGGATCATCTCTTTCCTTTGCTGCCAGTGTTCTCTCACCTGCTGTTGGTGCTGCCTGCATGGGATACTAATGCTGTTCGTATGCGTTGCTAATGCTGTCTGAGCTAATGTTGTTTGCACACATTACTGCTGTTGCTAGTGTATGCTACTCTTACTATCTGTGTATGGCGCCATTGTTGTTTGTGCGTACTACTAATGTTGTCTGCACGTATTGCTGTTACTGTTCGCACACACTCCACACACGCTGCTTCTGCTATTTGCATGCGTGGTTGCCATTGTCCACTTATGCTGCTTCTACTATGTACACGCATACCACACACATTGTTTTTATTGTTCATACGTATTGCTTACCGTGCACGTTGTTTGGCTATTTGTGCATGCTACTTTTGCTATCTGCACACACTATTACTTCTGCCCACATATACTATTCCTATAATCCAAGTGTGCTACTATTGTCTACTCACGTTGCTCCTGCTATTTGCCTGTGTTGCTATTGTTTGCTCGCCCCATTGTTGCTATCAGCCCGCTTTGCTGCTGTTTGCTTGTGCCATTGCTGCTATCTGCGGTGCAATTGTCTTCTTGTGCCATTACTACTATCCTTGCATGCTATAATTGTTTTCTAGTGTTGTTGCTGCTATCCCCTCATGTTGCAGTTGTCTTCTCGCACCATTACTGCTCTCTCTGCGTGTTGTAGTTTCCTTTTAACACTGCTATTGCTATTCGCATGTTGCAACTATTTTCTCGTGTCACTGCTGTTGTTTGTAGGTACACTACCTATTGCTTCATGTTGGTTGTTGGTGTAAGACACTTGTGCTCCACCTTCTGTTGGACTCATAGGTTGCTACTACCTCTTTTTGGTTTGTCTTCCTTGGCTACTTTGTTGGTTTGCTGGTGTGGTTGCTGCCATGGTGAGGGTTTGCTGGTGCAGCTATTGCCTTGGTGTGGATTTGCTGGTACCAACTGTTGCCTTGGTAAGGGTTTGCTAGTGCGGCTACTGTTTTGTTGGTGTTTGCTGGTACAACTACTATCTTGGTGGTGTCTGCTGGTATGACTATTGCCTTAGCGAGGGTTTTGCTATTGTGGTGGTTGACTACCTTGTTCTCTTTCTTTTCCTCCTTGGCTAGCTGCACCTTGTTACTTCTCCTTAGTGGTTGCTGCACTCTCCTTGGCCATTTGCCTTGCCTTCTTTCTTTCTCTCATTAGCTAGTTGCCTTGCCCTCTTTCTTTTTCTTCTTGGCCGGATACTTTGTTCTCTATCTTTTTTTGCTTGGCCGACTACTTTGTTGCCTTTTTCTTTCTTTCCTTTGCTGATTGCCTTGCCTTTGTCATTTACTTAATTTTTTGTAGCCCATCTATTCTTTTTGCAAGACACCTAGGGTTATTTAAAAAACCTTGGGATTAGGGTTACATAATCATCAACAATCATCATTAATTCCAATATGTTGCCATACAATTAATGACCAAATTTGATTTCTAAAATTTAGGGTCAACGGTCAACATTGACTTCCAAAAATTTAGGATTAATGATCAACAATTAATAGTCAATGGTTAATCTTGACCCTCTTTGACAACAAATTCAAAGAATAATAAAAGAGGGAAAGAGAAAGGGGTTAAAAAATACCTTAGCCTCTAGATGTTGGTTGAACACATAGGATCAACTTAAGCTTTTGGAATATCTCTCTTGACATAAGTTTAGTGAATATATTTGCCACTTGCTTCGCAGTAGGCATATACTCCAGCTTTACTTCATTTTTCTCCACCTTTTCTTTAATGAAGTGGTACTTGATTTCAATATGTTTAGTTCTGAAGTGTTGGACAAGATTCTTTGACAAATTGATGGCATTCTGGTTATCACAACCAATTAGTAATGGTAATTGTACATCCACTTTCATATCTTCAAGTTATTGTTTCATCCATAGTTGTTGAGTACAAGCTTGAGTTGCAACCACATATTCAACTTCTATAATACTTAAAGTCATTGAATTTTGCTTCTTGTTATGTCATGAAACACATCTACTACCCAAACAAAATACACCGCCGAACATTGACCTTTTGTCATTACAATTTCTAGCCCAATCTGCATTTGTATACCTATATAGATTAAGTTGTCCGCTTCTATCATAAAGCAGCCTATAATTTATTGTGCCTTTCACATACCTTAAAATTCTTTTAGTCGCCACAAGATGGGACTCCTTGGGTCACTTTGAAATTTAGTATAAAGGGTTATAGCAAAAACAATATTAGGCCTTGATGCTGTCAAATACAATAAGTTTCCAATCAACTTCTTGTATTCCTTCTAGTCAACCATGTTACCTTCTTTATCCTTGCTTAACTTAGTTCCAACTATAATGGGCGTACTTATTTCTTTAGAGTTCTCTATCCTAAACCATTTTAATAACTCACAAGCATACTTTTCTTTAGAAAAGGGAATGTGGATAGCAACTTGGAATACCATGCTTTTGGAGCTTACTTTAAGCTATAGAAGGCATTGTTCAATCTACATACATTTAAACCATCATGATCAAGTATAAAACCATCAAGCTATTCGATAAATACCTCCTCTTCAAGCTCTCTATTAAAAAATGTAGACTTCACATCCATCTTATAGAATTTTTAGTTCCTTTAAGCAACAATGGCCATTAATATTATGATTGCTTTAAGTCTGACCACTAGAGCAAAAGTCTTTTTAAAGTTAACATCTTCTACTTGTGAGTAGCCTTTGTAGACAAGTTTTGCCTTGCTTCTTACCCCTCACCTTTTTCATTAAGCTTATTTTTAAACACCTACTTAGTTCTAATGATGTTTTTCCTTTTAGGTCTAGGTACTAAACACTAAGTGTTGTTCTTTTCAATTTGGTCAAGCCCCTTATTCATACCACACACCCATTCTTTGTGCTTTAGTGCTTCTTCCACAAACTTGGGTTAAACCTCAGAAATTAATGAGATTGGTTTTCTACCCCTTAGTCTTTTTCTAGTTTGCACAGAGTCCTCTTTCTTACTAATAATGTTTTTGGCCTCAACTTTAGCTTTGATTCTTTTATAAGTTTGGAAATGCCTTAATTCTTCTTCATTAATTGTAACTTAAGAATCAACATCTTCCTTATGTTGAATGGCCTTAGATTCATCACTATCGGACTTTCTTTGGTTGTTATACATGACATATTTAGCTTCTACATGTTGTGATTGCATTGCAGTACTATCTTCAATCACTTTAACATCAAGCTATCCACTATTTTCAACAACCTTTTGCTGGAGCATTTGAAGTCTCTTCCATTTGGTACATAGCCCAAGAATATGCCTTCATCAACCTTTTCATCAAATTTATCAAGATGCTTACTTTTGACTTTAAAAAGGCATGGGCTCCCAAACACTTTAAAGTGTTTTATAGTTGGCTTCTTTCCATACCGCAACTTATAAGGTGTCTTCTTAGTATGTAGTCTTATCAGGCATCTGTTTTGAACTTGAGTTGTAATGGTCATAGCCTTTCGTCAGAGGCCATGTGATGTACCATGCTTAACCAACATGTTTCTTGCTATCTCCATTAGGCTTATATTTTTCCTTTCGACCACTCTATTTTGTTGGGGTGTAATGGGACTAGCATATTCATGCTTTATTCCATGCTTCTCCAAATAATCTTTAAATTCACCATATGTGTATTCTATCCCATTTTTTGTCTTGAACCTTTTAATTTTTTCCCCTAACTAGTTTTTAGCAGCCTTTTGTAGCTCTTGAAATTGTTGAGAGCCTCTAATTTATGTTTTAAGAACATAATGCAAGTAATTCTTGTAAAATCGTAAATAAAGGAGATGAAGTACATATCACCCTCGGTTGATTTGTGTCTCATAAGCCCACAGATGTCTGAGTGGATGAGCTCCAATGGCTTCTTCATTTAGATATCCACATTTTTGTAGGGAGTATTCACCATCTTCCCTTTTTGACATGTGCTGCAAATTACATCTCTCTTTGTTCTTAGCTTGGGTATATCTCTTATAGCTTCATTTTTTGATAGCTTGTTCAGCCCCTTTTGTTCGAGATGTCCCAATCTTCTATGTCACAATAAGTTCTCATTTTTGGTACTCATGTAACATGTGTTTATGCTTTTAGAAACTTAGTACAAATTTCCATGTGTTCTTTCACCTTTAGTAAGAACAGTACCATCTTTTAGTCTTTTTACTGTGCAACTACTCTTATTGAAAGTAACTTCATTTCCATTATTGCAAAATTGGCTAGTACTGATGAGATTGTGTTTTAGCCCTTCAATATAAAGTGCTTTCTTCAATTTCAACTTTTTTGCACTAGTTTTAGTAGCACTAATACCTTGAATCTTTAAGGCACTATTATTGCCAAATTTGATTGACCCTCCATCATATTTGGCTACTTCCTTTAACATATTGGAGTCTCTTATCATGTGTGAAGAATATCCATTGTTCAGGATCTATAGTTTTTCTTTCTTGGAAGCTTTTAAGGCTATCAACCATAAACATTTCACTTCTTTTTCTTCTTCTTTAGCTAAATGTGGGAGCAAATGTAGGTGTTCTCTTTTGTATTCCTTGACCAGGCAATAATGGTTGGTGTGTTATCTTTTTCATTCTTTGCCTAGGCAGCAATGTCAAGTAACCCTCAGTAGCATGTTCAACCCTTTCACATTTTTTACAGAACTTTCCCAGTAAATCAAACCATTTCTCAGTGGAATATGACTTCTTTCCACTTGAGACTTCCTATCTCGATAAAGTCTTCTTTTAGACTCTTGCCTCACACTCCTCTTTATTACAGGTTGAGTATATCTACAAGCATTAGCCCTGTGCCCATACTTACCACAGTTTCAGCAAAAACCTATGAACCTTGATTTACTTCTTTTACCAAGTTCATGTCTTCTTTTTTTAGCAACCGGTATGACAGCCTTCTCCTTTGAATTAAAGTCTTCACTACTTCTTTCTTAACCCATTTTAACTTAGATTGGTTTCGTTTCTTTATCACATCATTGTGCTTGCTTTAAGGTATAAACACAACTTTCTTCTTGTTTTTTTTTTTTTTACCTTCTTACTCAGCTTTTCAATGTAGCCAAGTCCTTTCTTTCCCATGGAATAAGGTCTTTGATTGCTTAGATACTCATCCAACTTTTTGTTAAAATCCTCCTTGATGGCATTTGTTGATGATGACTCTTCTTTCACTTCCATGGCATGTATAAAGCTTTCTTTAAGCTCTTTTAGCTTGGACTTAGCCTTGTGAAGCTTGGCTTGTAAAGTCAGCATCTTTTGCCCTTATGCAATCACTTTAGTACCAAGGTCTTTGTGTATCTTGCCTTGATCTACCTTAAGTACACTCAGCTCCTCAATTCTCTTTAAATACTCCTCTTTTGTTTCAAACTCCTTTACCTTCATGTGGAGATTAGATTCATTAGTAGAAGAATTTTCACACAGTTTCTTGAGATGAATTACCTTTTTTTTCCAGCTTGCTATTTTTACGCAAACAAGTTCTCAACTCATTTTCAAGTTGCTCTAACAACTCAACCTCTTCTTCTTCTGTTGATTTCTCATAACTTAAAGATTCTTGATCATCATTTACTTAAGCAACCAACACATCCTTTTTAGCCTCATCATTAGAATCATCATCACTTTTTTCATTAGAATCTTCTTCCTCCAGCTTGCTCAAGCAATTTTTCTTTTTGGATCTGAGAACTTCTTTTTCCTTTTGGCACATGAATTTTTAGCTTTGGAGTAGCTACATTACTTTGTCTTTCTCTTTGGGACTGACTCATCATCGTCCTCACTATTTGCTTCTCTTCTCTTTGGGTAGTCCACGGCTAAGTGTCCAATTGCTCCACAATTAAAGCACTTTAAGGGTAATTTTTCCTTGTACTTCCCTTTTCCTTTCCTCAAGTTCTTAGTGATGTATGCCATGACTTCATCTTGCTTAGTATCACCATATGCTTTTTTAGAGCTGCTGTCGAACTCCTTTTCTTCTTCTTTAATATTTAATTTCTTCATTGCCATGAAAGCTAGCTCATTATCCACCTTAGACTTCTTTTCTTTCTTCATTGGGGTTATTCTCATTTCATAAGCCACCAATATGCTGTGTAAGTCATCTAAGGACAAATTATCCAGATCTCTATCTTTTATAGAAGAGAATTTGGCATTGTAAACTTTCAGTAAGGTTCTCAGTATTTACCTTACCATAGCAGTATCATGGATCTCTCTTCATAGCCTTTAATAGTGCATACAATTTCGTTAACTCTTGTGAAGAATGCATCCACAGTCTCATCATTTTGCATCTTTATGTCTTCGAATATGTTTTTCCAAATTTTTAACTTAGATTTATAACCTTGTCTCCTTCATAGATATTATTCAATTTGTCCCAGATTTGCTTGATTGTATTGCATTCCATCACCATGGTGAATTTTTTATTGGACAGGGAGGCATATAAGGCATTTCTTGCCTTTCCATCACACCGCAAGTTCTTTTTATTAGCCAGTGTCATAGGATTACCTTCTGTAATAAGGATGAAGCCACTAATAGTAGACTTAAAGACATTAAGACCAAGGGATATTAGATATAAGAGCATTTTTTTCTTCCATAACTAATAATTTTGTCCATTAAATATAGGGATGCCTTTGCTGTTAACATTGTTCATCCTATCCATGATCTCAAGCAGTAGTAGAGATGCTACCCATCTTATACGACAATGCCTAACTTCACTTCATAGTAGAAAAATTAGATCAACAGAGGAACCAGGCTCTGATACCACTCAATGAGGACCATTTTAGGTCTCACACTAAGAGGGGGGTAAATCAATTTTTTATCCTCTTTTTACAAATTGATCTAGATTTAACCTCTGCGACTTGTTAGAGTTGATAATCCAATTTTTTATTTTTCTTTTTTATGTAAGCACGATCATATGAATATTAATTAATGTGTAAGCACTTGAGCACATATAACAATTTTTATGTGGTTCACTCACAATGTGTGAGTAGCATCGACGATGTGATAAGATCCCTTCTAAATCACACAATCCACTCTTGCTGTTGAGGGATACAATAATGTTATGGAAGGATCACTACTTCATCACTTTTGGAAGGACTACTCCTTAATCACTTACAACAATCTCCTAATTACTATAACGGTATCCCACCCTATTTTTCAATAAATTTATCAAGAGTTTATGGTAAAACCTTTATGGGAAAATGATCACTCAATATGTATAGACTGTTAGAGCAAAATATGGATCTTCTTCTTCCTTTGCTGCTGGTGTTGTCTTACATGTGATGCTAATGCTGTCTATACACGTTGCCATTGTTGTCTACACATGTTGCTAATACTGTTTACACGTGCTACAGCTGCTATTCATATGTACTGCTCCTGTTGTCTGCGTGTGGTGCTGTTGCTGTCTATGCACACTGTTAATGCTATCCGCATGCGCTACTGCTACTGTCTGTGTGGGCTATTAGTTTTGTTTGCATACACTGCTTATGCTGTGAGAAGACAGCTACAAGGCGTGAGGATAGCAGCAGTAGCGCAAGAAAACAGTTGCAATGCGTGAGGATAACAGTAGCTGTACAAGAAGACAACTGTAGCATGCGCGGATAGTAGCAGGGGTGTGAGCAAATAGCAGTAGCGTGGGCAAATACCGGCAGTGGCGTGAGTAGACAGCAATAGTGTGCTCGGATAACAGGAATAGCATATGTGGACAATAGCCATATCACGTACGGAAAGTAGCAATGCATACGGATAAAAGCAGCAGCATGTGCGGACAACTAGAATAGCGTGTGTGGTAAGCACTTGTAGTATGTGTGGACATCAGGAGTAGCATGTGTAGATTATGTGCAAATAGTAGCAACAACGCAAGTAACAGTAGTAGTTGTGCGTGCAGACAACAGTAGTAGCGCATGTGGACAACATTAGTAGCGCACACGAATAGTAGCGACAACACGCATAGACAACAGGAGCAATATAGATGAACAACAGCAACAACGTGTTTGGACAGCATTAGTAGCATGCTTGGAGAGCAATGGCAATGCATGTAGACAACATTAGCATTGCATGTAGGTATCACTAGCTGCGAGTAAGACAAGATCGACGATAAAGGAAGGAGAAGATTTATATTCTGTTCTAGTAGTCTATATACATTGAGTGATCGTTTTCTAAGAAAGGTTTTACCATAAACTATTGATAAATTTATTGAAAAACTAAGGTGGGATGCCTTTGGAGTGATTGGGAGATCATTGTAAGTGGTTAAGGAATAGTCCTTCCATAAGTGTAAAGAAGTGATCCTTCAATAACATTATTATATCCCTTGATAGTAAGAATGGATTGTGTGATTTAGGAGGGATCCTATCACATTATGGGCGTAGCTTATACATTGTGGGTGAACTATATAAAAATTGTCGTCTGTTCTTGGGTGCTTGTGCATTGATTTGTTAGTCATACAATCATGCTCACAAAAAGGAGAAAAATAAAAATTGAATTATTGGATTTAATAAGTTGTAGAGGTTACATCTGGATAGATTTATAAAATGTGCATATCTCACACTGATTCATCCCCCTTATAGTGTGAGAGCTAAAATGGTCCTCATCAAACTTGATAAGGGCCAACTGCTGCAAGTGCTAGTAAGGATGGCCAGCTGCTTCAAGTTTGCTGGTGTGGTGGCCGACTACTTTACTACCTCTCTCTCCCTTTTGGTCGGCTGCCTCGCTGTCTCTTCTTCCCTTTTGGCTGGTTGTTACAATTAGGTTTTGTTCTCTCAAGAATTTTGCAACACACACAACACCTTGTAAGATGCATATAGGTATATATAGAGCCTTAAGATTAGGGTTACATGATCATCAATGATCATTATTAATTCTTAGAGGTTGCCTTATAATCAATAGTTAGATTTGAGTCCTAAAATTTAGGGTTAATGATCAACATTGACTTCCTAAAATTTAGGGTCAATGGTTAATAGTCAACAGTTAATCTTGACCCCTAAAATTTAGGGTCACGGACAACATTGACTCCTCAATATAAGGGTTGACTTGTCATCACTAGTTTTTCCCAATGACCTTTTTGTATCTCAACGACATTTATAATCTCAAATCAACACATATGATGAGGGCCGTTTTAAGTGTCATACTAAGAGAGGGTAAATTAGTGTAAGATATCCTTTTTTTATAAATCGATTTGGATTTAACCTCTGTAACTTGTTAGAGTCAATGATTCAATTTTCTATTTTTCTTTTTTATGTGAACATGACCATATGAAAATAAATTAATGTGTAAGCCCATAAGCACACATGACAATTTTTATGTAGTTCACCCACAATGAGTGAGTTACATCCACAGTGTGATAGGATCTACCTTAAATCACATAATCCACTCTTGTTATCAAGGGATATAATAATGTTATGAAAAGATCACTCCTTCACCATTTATGGAAGGACTACTCTTTAACCACTTACAATAATCTCCCAATCAAGCAATTGATCTCTCGATCACTTTAAGAGTAACTTACCCTGTTTTTCAACAAATTTATCAAGAGTTTATGGTAAAACCTTTCCTGGAGAATGATCACTTAATGTGTATAGACTACTAAAGCAGAACATTTTTCCTTCCTTTACTACTAGTGCTGTCGCACCCACTGCTGGTGTTGCCTGCACGGAATGCTAATGTTGTTCGTACACATAGCCATTGCTGTCCACACGTGCTACTAATGCTGTCCGCATGAATTATTGCTGTTGTTTGTGTATGCTGCTCCTGCTGTCTGTGCATGGTGCTGCTGTTGTTTATGTGTGTTACTATTTCTATCTGTGCATGCTGTTAATGCTATCAGTGCATGCTGCTGCTGCCATCTACATGCACTGCTACTACTGTTTACATGTGCTACTCCTGTTATTTGCATGTGTAGTTGCTATTATCCATTTGCGTTGCTGCTATTGTCTCCATGCACTTTGCACGTTTTGCTCTTGTTGTCTATACACTATGACAACTTATTGCACACGCTATTCCAGCTGTCCACACATGCTGCTACTTTTGTCAGCATGCACTGTTCCTATTATTCAAGCGTGCTATTATTGTTTGCTTGCCTCGCTGTTGTTGTTAGCCCATGCTGTTGTTGTTTGCTCACACCACTATTGCATCAGCATGTGCTACAATTGTCTTCTCGTGCTACTGCTACTATCCCTACGCACTACAGCTATTTTCATACACCACGACTGTTATCCCTGCACATTACAGCTGTCTTCTCACACCACTACTACTCTCTTCATGCGCTAAAGCTGTCTTCCCTCATCGCTGCTACTTGCTTTGCACATTACAACTATCTTCTCGTGCTGTTACTTCTACCTCTTTCTGGTTTGTCTTTCTTGGCTTCTTTATTGGTTTGCTGGTGTGGCTATTGCCTTAATGATGTTTGTTAGTACGGTTGCTGCCTTGGTGGTGTTTTCTAGTTCGACTACTACCTTGGTAGTGTTTATTGGTGTGAGTATATCCTCTTGGACATGCTGTTGGTGCAAGGAAGCCTCCTGGACTTACTGTTATTGTTGGGAAGTCTCTTGGATATGTTGCTGCTACTGAGAAGTCTCCTAGATGTGTTGCTACTATTGGGAAGTCTCCTGGATATACTGCTGCTACTGGGAAGTCTCCCAGATATGCTGCTGGAGCAGGGAAGCCTCCTGGACTTGCTATTGCTATTGGGAAGTCTCCTAGACATGTTACTGCTGTTGGTATACCCTTTTGGATGTGTTGCTAGTGCTGGTATACCCTCCTGGATGTACTGTTAGTGCTAGTATACCCTTTTGGACCTGCAGGGGACATCTGCTGCTGCTAGTGTAACCTCTTAGACGTGCAGGCATGTGCTACTAGTCTACTAGAAAGCCTTATAGATGTACTATTGTGGTAGCCGATTGTTGTTGTCGCCTTTATAAGGGCTTGTTAATGCAGTTGTTGTCTTTGTGAGGGTTTGCTGGTGTGGGTGGTTGACTACCTTGCTCTCTTTCTTTCCTGCTTGGTCGGCTACACATTGCTATTTCTCCTTAGTGGCTGCTGCACTCTTATTGGCTAGTTACCTTGTTGCCTCTCCTTGGTGGCTACTGTACTCTCCTTGGCTGGCTGCCTTGCCTTCTTTCTTCCTTTCCTTGGTCAGCTACCTTGCCTTCCTTTCTTTGTGGTTTCTTCCTCTTCTTGGTCGGTTGCCCCTTACTTTCGTTCTTTTCTTCTTGGTTGGTTGCACCTTGCTTGATGGCTACCTCCTCTTTGTCATTCACCTCCTTTTTTCCCTAAGTTTGTCACTCACTTCTCTCCCTATTGCTCACTCAATTTTCTACAGCCCTTAGTTTTCTTTTTACAAGTCACCTAAGGGTATTTATACAACTTTGGGATTAGGCCTACACAATCATAAATGGTCATCGTTAATTACTACATGTTGCCCTATAATCAACGGTCGAATTTGATTCGTAGAATTTAGGGTTAATGGTCAACATTAACTTCTTAAAGTCAATATTGACTCCTAAAATTTAGGGTAAATGGTCAACATTGACTCCTCAACACCCAGGTTGACCTGTCATCACTGTTTTCTCCCAATGACCTCACTACATCATAATAGCATTCATAACATCAAATCAACACATATGACCGTGTGAGATGGTGTTAACAACAAATCCAACACTAGCCATTAAAGATAGACTTAACAACATACAACCATATGAGATAGTGTTGACAACAAATTTAACATTAGTTATCAAAGATAAGCTTAACACCTTGTATAACTAATTTTCTTGTCAAGATAGTGGTATCTATAATAGTTAACAGTTATGGTAGTTACAATAATTAGAGTGAATCAATTCCAAGAGTTTGTCTAACAAGTTTTCAAGCTTGGTTATATGTATAATGATATGTTTAGATCAAATTCAAAGTATTTTGAATTTAAATCAATATAATTATATAACATTAAATTTAAATTTAAATTCAAATTATAAATTTTAAGTTTAGAAATTGTGTTGCAAGGCAACTAATATATATATATATGTAATTTAAAAATGAAAATTATTACCTTTCTGTAAAAAATCCATGCTCTTTACATGTGATTTAACTCCTATATGCTTTTCTCTTTAAGTGACTAGCATTAGCTTACATTTTGGTAGCAACCAACATGTATGCCTTGATATAAACTTACATTTGGCATTAGAGCTAGCAATATCTAAAGGGCTTAGTAAAACCATGTAAAAAAGAAAGGAAAGGAAAAACTAAATAGCATTTGTGATAAAAGCAAAACTTTGATAAAACTTTGCTAAAAAGCTTAGACATAATCTTGTAAATGGCTTCCTCTAGCTTCTCTCCAATTTTGCCTTCAAAGTTCACTTGGGGAAATTATCCTCAGTGAATAATAATGATGGAAACTTACATGAGAGCATATGAGTTATGGGAAGCCATTAAAAAGGTATTGATACACCTCATTTGCTTGCCAATCCTTTATTAGCACCAATGAAACAACATAATGAGCAAATAGCTAAACAATATAAAGCTTTTACATATATGCATTTAGTAGTGTTAGACATCATTTTCAATAGAATTGTGGCTTGTGAAACAACTCAAGATGTTTAGGAGAGGCTAAAGGAAGATTTTTTTTTTATAATGAGAAAATTAGAAATACGTAACTTCTTAACCTCAAAAGAAAATTTAAACTTATGAGGATGAAAGAAGTAGACACCATATAGGAGTATAGAGATAAGCTTTTTAAGATAATTAACTAAATTAAAGTATTGGGAAAGGACTTCTTAAATAGGAACATTGTGTAAAAGTTCTTAATGAGCATTCCAAAAAGGTTTAAGGCCAAGATCTCCTCCTTGAAAAACTTTAAGGACCTTAGCTTCATAAGTTTACAACAACTGCTTGACTTATTTTAAGCTTAAGAGGATAAAAGACTTTTAAAATAGAAGGAAAGTATTAAATGAATCCTATAAAGCAACAACCTAAGTCTCAAGGAAAAAGAAGGTAGTAAAGGAAGCAAGAAAAGTGGTCAAAAGAACATACTAAGTTTGAAGGTAGAATGAAGTATTTACTATATGATCATTATCAAAGATAAATCATCCTTCCAAAAACTATTGGAAAAGGCTTGATCTTATGTGTGAAATTTGTATCAAGAAAGGGCATCTAGAGAGGATTTGTTGGCATAGAGGAGGGTAGCAACAACAATTACAAAAGTTTTAATAAGCATAGGTAGTTAATGAAGAATAGATACTAAAGAAGCAGTTATTTATTGCAGTAGCTAACTCCACCAAAAATATAAGCAACATATAGCTTATTAATAGTGGTTATACAAATCACAATATCACCTAATTTATGGCTCTTTAAGATACTTGATAGATCATTTATAGCCAAAGTGAAAATTGGCAATAATGAGTTGATTCAAGCAAAAGGAAAAGGCTATATTGCCATACACACCAATATAAGTATTTAATTCATATTTTATATTTTATATGTGTTAAGTGTGAGTTGCAACCTACCCAATGTAGGGAAATAATTGGAAAAAGGATTATATCTTAGTCTTTAAAGACAAGGCCTATGGTATTTCAAATGTCAAAAGGTGTCTTTTTGACCAAGGTACCTATGTATGTCAAAACCTTCCAATTGGAAGCAAGTAAGATAAATTACCTTATTGTGACTACAGAAGTATGGGATACTATACTTTAGCATAAGAGATTGGGTCATAAAAGTATTTTATTAGTCTCAAAAGTATTTAAAGAAAAGGACTGGTGCATGGTCTACTTGAAGTTGTAAAATTAAAGATAGTTTATAAGACTTGCTAACTTGGTAAACAAACTAAGTAGTCATTCTTATATACAAAATTAAAGGTAAAAGAGAAGTTATAGCTCTTACATATTGATCTTTGTGGTCCCATGAATTAGGACCTTTTAAAAGGTAGTAAATATTATGTCATTTTTAAAGATGACCTAACCAAGTTACTTGGATTTTTTTCTTTAAACAAAAGTTTAAGGTATCAATTATCTTTCTTTAGTACAAAGTATGGATTAAGAAGAAATCTAGTTTCAAATCAAGGTCATTAGGTTAGATAATGGATAAAAATGTACATCTGAGTCATTTAGGTAAATTTGCGGAGATGTTGGCATTTAGCAAAAACTTACTACACCTTACATACCTAAGCACAATGGAAGAACAAATTTATTGCTATCATGATTAAGTGCTTACTAATAAAGAAAGATATCTCTAAATTCTTTCGGTTTAAACAAGTAACTTACCAAAACTTCTTTGAAAGCTAGTTTAGTATAAAACCTTTTTAAACATATTGTAAAGTGTTTAAAAGCTTGTATTACACCCATATGCCTCAAGCAAAGAGAACCAAGTTAGATCATTATTGTTTTGACAGTCTTGTATAGGCTATAATTGTTGTCAACTAGATTTAAATGTGCAAGCAGAAGTGGCTTATATCTCAAGAATTATAAGATAAGATTAGGATGTAAAATAACCTCGTAAAGTGATCTCCTTAGAGTGAACTTGTAGAGGGAGTTTAGCATGGCTTAAATCTTAGTATTGCTTGAGAAAAATAAATTAAGGAGGATAATGCTGAATTTTGAATGGAATAGTAATATGAAGCCACATGGAGGGGTAAGAAAGGAAATTCGTCGCAGTTACAGTAAACCCTACTAGGGTTTTCATAGAAAGGAGTATATAAATCAAGACTTATTTCTTTTGGGGTAGCCAGCTACTCGGAAGATAGAGCAGACCAGACCTGAAAACATGACACGTGGAGAAGGGGAGACGTGAGAGCATATACAAACCAGAAACATTAGGGATATAGACCAGAAACATTGGAGATACATACTAGAAATGTTGGGTAGAAATGTTGGCGGTACAGACCAGAAACGTTGGAGATACATACTAGAAATGTTAGGCAGAAATGTTAGAGATACAAATTAGAAACACTGGGCAGAAAAGACCAGAAATGTTGGAGATATAGACCAGAAATGTTGGGGATACAAACCAGAATTGGTGGAACCACCGTAAGATAGAGAAACACGTTAGAGCAAACCAGAAAGAGAAGACGTGAGACCTGGAGAAGGTGAGATGTTAGAGCAGACCAGATCTGGAAATCGTGAGATGTGAAAGCAGATCGGAACTAGAGAAGACGTGAGACTAGCAAAGCATGCAACGGGTGAGACTAGACTAGAACGTGAGACCAGGTGAAACCTGGAAACATGAGACTAGGTGAGACCAGACCAGACCAGAACGGTGAGACCAGGTAAGGCTTGGAAACGTGAGAGTAGGTGAGACCAAACCAGACCAAAACAGTGAGACCAGGTGAGACCTAGAAACGTGAGATCAAGTGAGACTAGACCAGACCAGACTCGAAACTTGTGAGACCAGAACAGAAACGTGCAACATTGTGAGCAGACTAGAAACGTGCGATGGTGAGATTAGACCAAAAATGTGCAACAGTGTGAGCAGACCAGAAATGTGTGATGGTGAAAAATAGACCAGAAACGTGGGAGATGAGAAAAGGGTGAAACATTGTGAGACTTGGTGAGGCGTGATACTAGGTGAGACGTGAGACCAAGTGAGGCATGAGACCACAAAAGGGTGAAATGGGTGACACCAGAACACACCAAAAGACTAGAATTGGTGAGACCGGAAAAGGGTGAAACGGGTGACACCAGAACAGACTTGAAGACCAGAATTGGTGAGACCAGAAAAGGGTGAAAAATGAGACAATGAAACCAGGAGACGGGTGGGATCGTGAGACGATGAGACCAGGAGTTATGTGAGACAACTTAGAGAAGAAATTCGGTGAAGCAGTTGAGAGAACTCAACGAATTTTTTTAGATTTCTTCAAGAGAGGTTAGAGAGTATTTTGGTGACCTTCGAAGTGGTAGTGAAGTAGCTTATTCAAATCAAACAGAGGCAATACAAGTTAGAAGAAGGGTAGACACAATAAGTGACACTTTTTTTATTGCGATTACTTTGTATTTGCAATAAT
The DNA here is from genome assembly GCA_020615895.1 of Ceriops decandra. Classification (NCBI taxonomy): domain Eukaryota; kingdom Viridiplantae; phylum Streptophyta; class Magnoliopsida; order Malpighiales; family Rhizophoraceae; genus Ceriops; species Ceriops decandra. Next base: position 19,782 of record JAHLGO010018646.1, on the reverse strand, counting down.
GAAAGCAGTAGAAGACTAAGACATCTATTGTAATTATAGGGAATACCACACTGGTGTTCTCAAGTATAATGGATTGTCTCGATGGAGGAAGAATCCCTACTATCGTGGAGTATGTTACATTGATAGAACCACGTAAATCTCTCGTGTACTTACTTTGAATTTACATTCTATGTTTTGAATTGAGTTGTGAACATAGCTAAAGAATTATCAAACCCATAACCTAAAAGAAGACCCAGTCAAGAACAACCAATTTGTCTAATAGGCAAGGTGTCTAAAAGGTAACTTTGGAAACTATTGTGATCAGTAGGTAACAATAGATCTACCTTAGTTGAATCTACGAAGGAGTTCATTTTTGGCTTAAATTATCAGAGTTTTTTTAAGGGGTGTGTTACTAATTGACCCCTCTCTCAGTATCACAGACTAGTAGATCCCAGGGTGAAGTTGGGAACTTCAATTGGTATCAGAACACAGGTTCACCAATTTGAAGTTTAATAGCTTGGTGTACTAGTTTGAAGGTTTTTAGAAGCTTTAATTTGTTGAAAATACTGAGAAATGAATGTTAGTACTAGCACCAGCACTACTTACAGCATGAAGGTTCCAATCTTTAACAGAACCAACTGCCATATGTGGAGAGCGAGAATGCAAGTGGTATTTGCAACCATGGGCATGAACGTGGTGAAAATTGGTACAAGAGGGTTTTGTGCCCCAAGAAGAAGGTAAAGATCCAACCTTAGAGGAATTAAGGCAGTCTGAGATAAATGGGAAGGCCTCAAATGTCATCATTTAAGCATTAATAGATGCTAAATATGCTAAAGTTATGGACTACAAATCTGTTAAGGATATATGGGATAGATTGTAAAATGTCTATAAAGGTGATGGCAGAATGAAAAAGGCTAAGCTTCAAGTTTTGAAGGAGAGATATGAATCCCTTAGAATGTAGAAGAGTGAGACAATCCAAAAGTTATTCACTAGGGTTATTGATGCTGTAAACGACCTTAGAAGTCATGGGAAGAACAAGAAGGACTCATCTATTGTGAAGAAAATTATGAAAATTTTGCCTGAGAGGTTTGCCTCAAAGGTAGTAGCCATAGAGGAAAGCAGAGATCTTAATTTTATGTCACTGTATAATCTCCAGTGCAATCTCATTGCATATGAGATGAGAATAAAATCAACTGAAAGCTCCTTAATATCAAAGTTATCAAAGGAGACAGCTTTTAAAGCTATGAAACACTTGAAGATAAGAGAAAAGGAAGAATCATTTAGTGAGGATGATGATGATGATAAGGAAGAAAGTGAAGGTGAAGTGTTGGCTTACTTCACAAGGAAATTCAAAAGGAGGTCTAAAAAGGGAAAAGGACAGTTGTACTTGAGATGTTATCGGTATGGGCAGATTGGTACTTTGCTTCTCAGTGCAAAGTGAAACTTGATGATGAAGATGAGAATGGTGATGATGAGCAAAATTCAAAATGGAGAAGACCATCATTTAAGTTAAGGAAGTCTAGCAAGAAGACTGCTAACCCACAAAAGAAGAAGAGAGGCTCATTCAAGAGTTATGTGAGCCAGAAAAAAGAAGCCGATGAGGAGGAAGATGTAAACTTATCAAATGAGCATGCCTTTATGGCATCAGCTCAATGTGGTAGTTTAACCTTTGAAGAGGAAGAGGAGATTGATGAAGAAGAACCAGATCTTGAAGCTGAGTTAGAAGCAGGTTCAAAAGAGATAATCAGAAGGGATAGAACCATAAGAAGGTTAGAGGCACATATAAAACAAGTTGAAGCAAAGATTGAGGAAGCAGAAAGTCAAAAGGATGAAATAAGGGCTGAACATATTGATTTGAAGAACATATCAAAATATGTGAAGACCTTACTATAGAGCTTGGCTCAAGGACTTCAACAATTGAAGAAATAGAGATAGAGTTGCTAAGACTTTAGCAACAACTCAAAAAGAGTGAAGAGAACTTGTAGAAGTTTAAAGTGGTAGGAGAAACAAACTCTACAAGAGAAAAGAAGAATGAAGAGAAAGTGCAGTAATCTGAGGCTGCACTGCCTAAAAAGAATGAGACTTTGCCATAGAAGTTGAAAGGGAAGGTTGTGACTTAGGAGAAGATAATTGAAGAAAAGAAGACAGTTATCAAACCAAAGTTAGGGCCAAAAATGATGTATATGGTTAAAGAGTAGCAACCTATAGCTGTTACATCTCAAAAAGAAAAGACTGATTAGCCAGGAACAATGAAGGCTGAAAATAAAGAAGATTTGAAGAAACAACCTAGGGTTGTAAACAAAATTAAAGAAAAGAAAGTCAGCTAGCCAAGGACAATGGCTGAATAGAAGAAGGAGAAGAAGGTGGCTAAAATGAAAGCCACATAAGCAAAGAAGCCAGCAACCTTGCCTATATAGTAAGTAATGAACAAAAGAAAACAAGCTGTGATTAGACCCAAGAAAAGGCAGTTTCAAGGTCAATATCATTATTGTGAAATATGAAGTCATAAGGTAAGTAAATATTGGTGTAGAAGGCCAGTATATGTCTTCAACTTAAAAAGATACAATGCTGTATACAGGGGGAGATAATACAAAATTCAAAGGCGAACACATGTCATGAGTTTTTGCACATGTTGTAAAAAGCAAGGACATATTGATAAAGAGTGTTGGTGGAAGCCCAAACTAGTGGTTTTAAAGAACAAGTTTGCTATATTGGTAGACTTGGAACAGTGTGAAAGGTATGGGTAGGATGACTATAATGCCAAGAGATGCATGACACTTCTCCTTAAGCAAGAAAAGGTACTCAATGGCACAATGAAAGCAATTGGTACAATCAAAGCTGAGAAAAAGGAGAAAGCTATCATCAAGTCAGTTCAAAAGAAGCAATATAAAGCTAAAACGGAGGTGGCTAATATAGTTGAAATTACATTAAAGGTTGACTACAAGGATAAGCAATGGATCCCTGATAGTGGATGCACTTCACATATGATAGGAGATAAGAGTAAATTATGAAAGTTGAACAAGTCAAGAGAAGGCAGAGTCAAGTTTGGCAATGATGATTCACTCAATATCAGTGGTCAAAGGTTAGTAAATATTGGAAAAGGAAAGTTGAAAGATATTCTGCATGTTAAAGGACTCAGATATAATCCAGCATATGTCAACCAATTATGCAATAAAGACCATAAAGTGATATTCACAAAAATAGGTTGCCAAGTAAAGAGTAAAGAAAGCAATACTATTGCAGCCAGAAAGAGAATAGCTGGAAATTTATATGTGATTAATGAGGACAAGACAAAAAGCTGTTTACTTATAAAAGAAGAAGTGTATATTGAACAATCTGATGGAGTACAAATCAGTGAGGATGAGACACATGTGTACAAGCTGAAAAAAGCCTTGTATGTCCTTAAACAAGCCCTAAGAGCATGGTACAGCAGGTTGGATGCATATTTGAGAAGGTTGAACTTCAGAAGAGGAATAATTGATAATAACCTATATGTGTTCAACTCAAAGAAAGGCCAACTGATAATCATAGTATATGTAGATGACATCATCTTTGAAAGGGATCACTCTGAATTATGCCAATAATTTGCACAAAAGATGAGTGAGGAATTTGAGATGTCATTGATTAGAGGAATAACTTACTTTCTTGGATTACAGATAAAATAGTGTGAAAAAGGTATTTTTATTTCTCAAACAAAATATGCCAAAGAGATGTTGAAAAGTTTAGCATGGAGGATAACAGACCTATCAGTACCCTTATGATAGTAGGCTACAAGTTAACAAAAGTTTAAGAAGGAAGGAGTACAAGAAGCCCCACACAATATAGGAAGATGATATGAGGCCTTCTATTTCTTACAACATCAAGGTTTGATCTTATGCAAGCTGTGTGCATCACTAACATATTTCAAGCTAAACCTAAGGAATCTTATATGTTGGCAAAGAATCCTAAGATACCTTAAAGGGACACTGGAAATAGGTTTGTGGTATCCTGCCATGGATTCTATAAAATTACGAGCATACATTGATGCAAACTGGGTAGGAAATACAAATGACAGAAAATCAACCAGTGGTTGCAGCTTCTACTTGGGTTTAAAATGTGTTGCATGGCTAAGTAGAAAGCAAAACAGTGTTGCTTTGAGCACAGCTGAGGCTGAGTATATGGCTGCTTGTGTAGCATGTTCTCAAGTGATATGGATGCAAAGAAAATTGGTCGATTTGGGTGTTGAAGTAAAGTTACCAGTGAGTGTACTTTGTGATAATCAAAGTGCAATTGATCTCAACAAGAATCCAGTTCAATATTCAAGGAGCAAGCATATTGACATTTGGTATCACTTTATCAAGGATTAAGTGGAAGAGGGCATGTTCAGTTGGAGTATGTTGGCATTAAAGATCAAATCTCAATATTCTAACTAAACCTCTATCCACAGAGTTATTTGAAAAGTACAAAATGAGTTTGTCTATGCAAATGCCTCCTCAAGCCTAAAGTTCAGGTAAATTCTCCATCTCTAATTTGCGGATTTTTCAAATTTGTAATTGGTTAGCAAAGAGGGAGAGATGCAACAGTGTAGGGGTAGCTATTAAGGATGGGGGAGTTGTAATCCATCTGCTTCTGGATTATTACTCTAAGAAGATTATGAAGGATTATTGCATAATGGTTTTTGTTGTGAGTGTTGCCAACAATTACAAAGGGGGAGATTGTTGTTCCCACAACCTTATATAGGTTGTAATTGTTGTCAACTAGATTTAAGTGTGCAAGCAGAAGTGACTCATATCTCAAGAATTACAGGATAAGACTAGCATGTCAAATAATATCGTAAAGTGATCTCCTTTGACTAAACTTGTAGAGGGAGTTTAGCATTGCTTAAGTATTAGTGTGACATAGCATTGCTTGAGAAAAATAAATTAAGAAAGAGGATAATGCTGAATTTTGAATGGAATAGTAATATAAAGCCACATGGAGGGGCTCGCTACAGCTATGGTAAACCCTACTCAGGTTTTCATAAGGGGAGATGCGAGAGCACACACACACACCAGAAATATTGGGGATACAGACTAGAAACATTGGAGATACAGACTAGAAACGTTGTGTAGAAACATTGGGGATACAGACCAGAAACGTTGGAGATACAGACCAAAAATGTTGGGATTACAAACCAAAATTGGTGGAACCACCGTATAGAGTAGACCAGAAAGAGAGGACGTGAGACTTGGAAAAAGTGAGATGTTAGAGTAGACAAGACCTAGAAACCGTGAGACATAAGAGCAGATCAGGACTAGAGAAGATGTGAGACCAGTGAAGCGTGCAATGGGTGAGACCAAATCAGAACATGAGACCAGGTGAGACCAGACCAGACCAAAACGTGAGACTAGGTGAGACTAGACTTGACCAAAACGGTGAGACCAGGTGAGACCTGGGAACGTGAGATCAGGTGAGACCAAACCAGACTTGGAATAGGTGAGAACAGATCAGACTTGGAGCAGGTGAGACCAAGTGAGACCAGAACAGAAATGTAAAAAGGTGTAGTATACCAGAAACGTGTGATAGTGAGAGCAGACCAGAAACGTGCGATTGTGAGCAGACCAGAAACGTGTGACGGTGAGAGCGGACTAGAAAAGTGTGACGGTGTGAGCAAACTAGAAATATGCGACGGTGAAAAATAGACCAGCAACGTAGGAAACGAGAAAAAGGTGAAACACCATGAGACCAGGTGAGGCATGATACCAGGTGAGATATGAGACCAGGTGAGGCATGAGACTAGAAAAGGGTGAAACGGGTGACACCATAACACACTGAAAGACCAGAATTGGTGAGACCAGAAAAGGGTGAAACGGGTGACAACAAAACACACCAGAAGAATAGAATTGGTGAGACTAGAAAAGGGTGAAACGTGTGACATCAAAACACACCATGAGACCCAGAATTGGTGAGACCAGAAAAGGGTGAAATGGTGAGACAGTGAGACAGTGAGACCAGGAGATGGGTGATACCGTAAGATGGTGAGACTAGGAGTTGTGTGAGACAATCTAAAGAAGAAATTCGGTAAAGTAGTTGAGAGAACTCAACAAATTTTTCAGATTTCTTCAAGAGAGGTTAGAGAGTGTTTTGGTGATCTTCCAAATGGTAGTGAAGCAGCTTATTCCAATCAAACAGAGGCAACACAAGCTAAAAGAAGGGTAGACACAGTAAATGACACTCTTTGTATTGATTTGTATTTGCAATAGTGAAAAGAGTAGAAGATTAAGACATCCATTGTAATCATAAGGAATACCACATTAGTGTTCTCAAGTATAGTGGATTGTCTTGGTAGAGGAAGAATCCCTACCACTGTGTACATCACATTGATGGAATCACGTAAATCTCTTGTATCCTTGCTTTGAATTTACATTCTGTGTTTTGAATTGAGTTGGGAACACAGCTAAAGAATCATCAAACACATAACCTAAAAGAAGACCTAATCAAGAACAACTGATTCATCTAATAGGCAAGGTATTTGAAAGGTAACTTTGGGGACTATTGTGATTAGTAGGTAACAATAGATCTACCTTAGTTGAATCTAGGAAAGAGTTCATTTTTGGCTTAAATTATCAGAGTTTTTTAAAGGGTGTGATACTGATTCACCCCCCTCTCAGTATTACAGACTAGCAGATCCTAGGGTGAGGTTGGGAACTTCAATCATAAAGCCTCGGTGGTTGCATTTATTGGCTCCACACATATAACACACATTGATAGAGTATATTACCTTATTACCTATAATGTTTATATAACCAAAACTTAATGTTTGATGAAGGTTGGAGATGGAATTAGAAAAAGACAACTATTGAGGTAGGCATGAACCTAACCTTAAGTTTTAGTTAACCAATGTTGCCTATATTACAAGAGTCATACTTATCAAACCAAGATAATGTGGATGACTTACCTTTAATCAACATTAGACTTCTCACTAATGTTTATAAGAGATGCAATAAAGCCATTCTTGAACTAGTAAGCTATAATAAAACTTTAAAGGTTGTTGGTTGGAAAGCTACAATGTAGGAGAAACTTTAGGTTTTATAAAGGAAAAAAACTTTGACTTTAATGCTAAGGCCTAAAGATATAAAGATTATAAATGCTAAGTGGATCTATAAGGTAGAAATGAATGTAGATGGAAGCTTGCACAAACTTAGGTTAGATTGGTAGCCAAAGGGTTCACATAGTATCCTAAAGTTGATTATATTGATATCTTTTCTCATGTGGCAAGGTTGGATACCTTCAAGGTCTTCTTAGCAATTACAACTCATAACAGTTGGGAGATGTACCAAATGGATGTCAAGTTTACCTTTCTAAATAAGGTACTACAAGAAGAAATCTTCCTTGAATAACTATATGATTTTCTTATTTTTGTAGAAGAGGATAAAGTTTGTTTATCTAAAAGGTCTTTTTATAGATTGAAGTAAGCTCCCATAGTTGGTACAACAAGATGCATGCTTACCTACTCTAACTTGGCTTTATAAGAAATGTATCAGAAGCAATTTTATATGTGAAATTAGAAGTAGTACATATTATATACATTGTTCTTAATGTGAATGATTTTATGATCATTGGTAACAACTACAAACTTGTTCACCATGTCAAATTAAAATGCAAAAGCAATTTGACATAGTAAATTTGGGAAGGATGTAATACTTTTTGGGTTTGCAAATCCATTAATCCTAAAATGGCATATTTGTCACTAATGCAAATTATGCTAAGCAAATTTTGGAAAATTTTCACATGTAAAATTGTAAAGAGGCCTTTACTTTGCTCATACTAGGTGTTAAACTTTAGAAAGGAAATGACTCACCAAAGGTAGATGTAAAAAAGTACAAGATTCTTATTGAATGTCTCTTGTATTTTTTAGCTTCGAGGTCTAATATCATGTTATTTATGAATAAGTTGTCCAAATTTATGTAAAATCAACTAAATTACATTATAAACTTGCTAAGAGAGTGATAAGATATATCAAGAGCATAATAAAGTTTGAACAAATTGTTGTTCCCACAATCTTGAATGGGTTGTAATTGTTGTCAACTAACTTTACGTGTGCAAGTAAATTGAAACCATGTGCAAGGGCAAAAAGGTAAAACCACACAGAAGGGCAAAAGAGTAAAATTTACTACGTAAGCCTTATTATGATTTCATAGAGTAGAGTATATAATGGTCATGAAAGACAAAGATCAGAGTCGGCAATATTGAGCATTCAGCAAAACCTAGACAACTGGCCAAAAGAGAACACCAAAACCCCACACCAAAGAACGCCACTGGAAAGTACGAATTGAATGAACAGGATCGTCGTGAACAGTATTGTCGTGAACAGTACCATCGTGAGAGAGAGAAGGTGACACCGAAAGTTGGGGCTGAACAAAGAACAGTGAATAATGAACAAGCAAACCGGAGCAGAGCAGCGAGAAGAGAGAGAAATCCAACGGTGAATGGAAAAGTGAAATCCTGTGAAGAGAGAGAAATCCGGCGGTAGGAGAGAGAAATCTGGCTGGATAGCAAGAGAGAGAGAAATGGACAGACGAGCCGTGAGACAGTGAGATCGTGAGACAAGGAGACAGGTGAGACAGTAATACGATGAAATCAGGAATTGTGTGATACAACGTAGGAATTCAGCGAAGCACGTAAAGAACTTAACGTATTTCCATATTTCTTCAAGAGAGGTTAGAGAGCGTTGCAGTGAAGTTCAAAGCGGTAGTGCAGCAGCCTTTCAATTCAACACAGGCAAGACACAGTAAGTGACACTCTTTATATTGTACTTGCTTAGTAATTGCAATAGTTAAAGGAGCAGAGAATTAAAGACATCCATTGTAACCTGTGTTTACAAGTATAATGGATAGTCTCGGTAAAGGGAGAGTCCCTACCACCGTGGATGTACGTCACGTTGACGGAACCACGTAAATCTCATGTGTCCTTAATTTGCTTTATGTTCTGCGTTTTGAATTGAGTTGTGAACGCAGCTAAAGTATCAGCCAACCCATAACCTAACGAAGAGTTAGGTGTCTGAAAGGTGACTTTGGGGACTATTGTGATTAGTAGGTAGCAATAGATCTACCTTAGTCGAATATGAGAAAGAGTTCACTTTTAAGAAGAGGTTGAAGTTGTTCACTTACCTGTAAATTACAAATTGTGGTGATACTAATTCACGCCCCCTCTCAGTATCATAAACTAGTAGGTCCTAGGGAGAAGTTGGGAACTTCAATTGGTATCAGAGCCAGGTTCACCAGTTTGAAGCTTAACAGCTTGGTGTACTAGTTTAAAGGGATCTAGAAGTTTGACTTGTTTAACATACTAAGAAATGGAAGTTGGTACCAGCACTAGCACCACTTACAGTAAGAAGGTTCCAATCTTTAACGGAACTAACTACCATATGTGAAGAGTGAGAATGCAAGTGGTATTTGCAACCATGGGCATGAATGTGGTGAAATGCATACATGAGGGTTTTGTGGCTCCGGAAGAAAGTAAAGACCCAACTCTAGAGGAGTTAAGGCAGTTTGAGATAAATGGGAAGACCTCAAACTTCATCATTTCAGCATTAACAGATGCTGAGTATGCTAAAGTTATGGATTGCAAATCTGCCAAGGAGATATGAGACAGATTACAGAAAGTCTATGAAGGTGATGGTAGAATGAAAGAGGCTAAACTTTAAGTGTTTAAGGAGAGATATGAATCTCTCAAAAATGCAGAAAAATAAGATAGTCCAAGAGTTCTTCACCAGGGTTATTGATGCTGTGAACGACTTGAGAAGTCATGGGAAGAACAAGAAGGACTCATATGTTGTGAAGAAGATTTTGAGAATTCTATCTGAGAGGTTTGCCTCAAAGGTAGCAGCCATAGAGGAAAGTAGAGATCTCAATTTTATGTCTCTGCATGATCTCCAGTGCAATCTCATTGCATATGAGATGAGGATAAAGTCAGTTGAAAGCTCTGCAACAACGAAGGTATCAAAGGATGCAACTTTCAAAGCTATGAAGCACTTAAAGATCAGAGAAGATGAAGAATCATCTAGTGAGGATGATGATGGTGATGAGGAAGAAAGTGAAGGTGAAGTATTGGCATACTTCACAAGGAAATTCAAAAAGGGGTCTAAGAAGGGAAAAGGACAATTGGCCTTGAGATGTTATCGTTGTGGGAAGACTGGACACTTTGCTTCTAAGTGCAAAGTGAAGCTTGATGATGAAGATGAGGATGATGATGATGAGCCGAATTCAAGATGCAGAAGATCATCATTCAAATCAAAGAAGTCCAGTAAAAAGACTGCCAACCCATAGAGGAAGAAGAGAGACTCATTCAAGAGTTATGTGAGTCAGACAAAAGAAGCTGATGAGGAGAAAGATGAAGACTCATTAGCTCAACCTCAGAAGAGGAAGAGGAGGTTGATGAAGAAGAGCTAGATCTTGAAGCTGAGCTGGAAACAGCTTCAAAGGAGATAGTTAGAAGGGGTAGAACCATAAGAAGGTTGGAGGCCCATATAAAACAAGATGAAGTTAAGTGTGAGGAAGCTGAAAGTCAAAAGGATGAAATAAGAACTGAGCATATTGACTTGAAGAGAAAATTTAAAGAACAGATTAAAATATGTGAAGACCTTACAGTAGAGCTTGGCTCAAGGGCTTCAAAAATTGAAGAAATGGAGAAAGAGTTGCTGAGACTTCAGCAACAACTCAAAAGTAGCAAAGAGAACGTGCAGAAGTTTATAATGATAAGAGAAACAAGTTCTGTAAAAGGAGAGAAGAATGTAGAGAAGGTGCAACAATTTGAGGTTACATTGGCTAAAGGTAATAAGAATGTGCCATAGAAGTTGAAAGAGAAGGTTGTGACTTAGGAGAAGATAGCGGAGAATAAAGAAGATCTGAAGAAGCAACCTAGTGTGGCAAGCATAAATGGAGAAAAGAAAGTCAGCCAGCAGAGGGCTACAGCTAAACAGAAGAAGGAGAAGAAGGTTACTGAAATGATAGTCACACAAGCAAAAAAGCCAGCCACTTTGCTTGCACAACAATTGATGAACAAAAGAAGACAAGCTGTGATCAGACCCAAGAAGAGGCCGTTTCAAGGTTATTGCCTTTATTATGGGGTTTAGGGTCATAAGGCAATTAACTGCTGGTGGAGAAGGCCAGTATATGTCCCAACTTGAGAAGACACGATGTTGCATATAGGGGGAGACAATACAGAATCTAGAAGAGAACACCTGTCGTGAGTTCTTGTACATACTGTAAAAGGCAAGGACACACTGACAAGGATTGTTGGTGGAAGCCCAAACCAATGGTTTCAAAGAACAAGTTTGTTATATTGGCAGATTTGAAACAGTGTGAAAGGTGCGGGAAGGATGGCCATAATGCCAAGAGATGCATGACACTTCTCCTTGAGCAAGAGAAGGCGCTTAATGGTATAGTGAAAACAAGCGGTGTAGTCAAAGCTGAGAAAAAGGAGAAAGCTATCTTCTAGCCAGTTCAAAAGAAGGAATATAGAGCAAAAAGGGAGGTGGCTAATATAGCTGAAATTGCACTAAAGGCTGATTGCAAGGATAAGCAATGGATCCTTGATAGTGGATGCACTTCGCACATGACAGGAGACAAAAGTAAATTATCAAAGCTAAACAAATCAAGAGAAGGCAGAGTCAAGTTTGGTAATGATGATTCACTCAGCATCAGTGGTTAGGGGTCAGTGAATATTGGAAAAGGAAAGCTGAAAGATGTTCTGCATGTTGAAGGACTCAGATATAATCTAGCATTTGTCAGCCAATTATGCAATAACGACCATAAAGTGATATTCACAAAAACAGGTTGCCAAGTAAAAAGTAAAGAAGCCAATACTATTGCAGCGGAGAAGAGAACAGTTGGAAATTTATATGTGATTGATGAGGTTAAGATAAGTAGCTGTGTACTCACTAAAAAAGAAGAAAATCAACTCTGGCATAGGAGGCTGGGACACTTATCACAGAAGAACATGAGGAAGCTGACCACTACTTATGCAATTAGAGACATTCCCAACCTCGGAAGAAAGAGAGAGTATGTTTGCTCAGCATGCTCTAAAGGAAAACATGCCACAAAGCAGTACAAGACCAAAGAGTTTAATTCTGAAGCAGTGCTTGACATTGTGCATACTGATTTGTGTGGACCGATGAGGATAAAAGGGTTGAAAGGTAAGAGGTACTTCATTTTGTTTGTTGATGATTATTCGAGAAGGACCTACCTCATACACCTTAAACACAAGTCAGAAGTTTTGAATTGCTTCAAGAGATACAGAAGATTGCTTGAAAATGAGAGTGGAAGAAAGATCAAAGTATTGAGGTTAGAGCAAGGTACTGAATTTACAAATAAAGCTTTTGAAGATTATCTTAAGAAACATGGAATTCATCATCAAATGGTAGCAGCAAGAAAACCTCAACAGAACGGGGTGGTAGAGCGGAAAAATAGAGCTGTGGTTGAAATGGCAAGGACTTTACTACTGGAATCCAAACTTCACAGAAGATTTTAGACAGAAGCAACATTTACAGCCGTGTATCTATTAAACAGAGTACTACTAAGGCCCAATACTGATAAGACTCCATATGAGCTATGGAGTGGGAAGAAGATAACAGCCAAGTATCTTAAAGTCTTTGGCAGCCCATGTTTTATGAAGAACAAGGAGCAAAACTTGGGAAAATTTAACGCTAGGTCTATGAAGGCATCTTCATGGGATACTCAGAAAACGCAAAAGGTTACAGAGTTTTCTTGCATAAGCTGGGAAAAGTGATCACTTCTAGTGATGTGAGAATAGATGAGAACTAAAAAACAATACAGAATGGAGAAGCTGAGGACAAAGAAGAAGATGACTTCAATGTGGATGTGGAATCAGACGAACCTGAAGAAAAGGAACAAGAAGTAAGTTCAGACTCAGGGAAGAGTGTGTCTGAAGATGAAGAAAGAGATGCTCTTATAACTAAGACGAGGCAAGGTAGAAGGACAAAGAAAACATGGATTAGTGCTAATCAAGAAGATCAGATCATAGGTAACCCATCAGCAGGAGTTACAACAAGAAGAAGAATTATGGGAGCTATTGCTTTACTCTCACAAGTTGAATCTAAATCTGTTGAAGAGGATATTCAAGATAAAGCCTGGGTCAAAGCTATCAATGAAAAGCTGGATCAAATTGAGAAGAATGATACATGGGAGCTAGTTCCAAGACCTACTAACAAAAATGTCATAGGAACGAAATGGATGTTTAGGAATAAACATAATGAAGATGGCAAGGTGGTGAGGAATAAGGCTAGGATGGTTTGTAAAGGCTACACGCAGATAGAAGGTGTAGATGTTGATGAAACTTTTGCACCAGTAGCAAGGTTAGAAACTATCAGAATGTTCCTAGCTTTGGCAGCACACAAGAGGTATAAAGTCTATCAAATGGATGTAAAATCCGCCTTCCTGAATGGGCTCCTGAAAGAAGAGGTGTATATTGAACAACCCGATGTAGTACAAATCAGTGAGGATGAGAATCACGTGTGCAAGCTAAAGAAAGCCTTGTATGGTCTTAAGCAAACCCCAAGAGCATGGTACAGCAGGCTGGATGCATACTTGAAAAGGTTGAACTTCAGAAAAGAAACAGTTGATAATAACCTATATGTGTTCAACTCAGAGAAAGGCCAGCTGATAACTATAGTATATGTGGATGACATCATCTTTGGAGGGGATCACTCTAAACTATGTCAAGATTTTGCATAGAAGATGAGTGCAGAATTTGAGATGTCATTGATTGGAGAAATGACGTACTTTCTTGGATTACAAATAAAGCAGTGTGAAGAAGGTATCTTTATTTCTCAGACAAAATATGCCAAAGAGATGCTAAAAAAGTTTGGCATAAAGGATAACAGACCTGTCAGTACCCCTATGACAGTGGGCTACAAGTTAACAAAAGATCAGGAGAGAAGGAGTACTGACCCTACAGAATACAGGAAGATGATAGGGAGTCTTCTATACCTTACAGCATCAAGGCCTGATCTTATGCAAACTATGTGTGCTACCAGTAGGTTCCAAGCTGATCCTAAGGAATCTCATGTGTTGGCAGTGAAAAGAATCCTAAGGTACCTCAAAGTAACAATGGAAATGAGTTTGTGGTATCCAGTTATAGATTCTGTTAAAGTACAAGCATACACTGATGCAGACTGGGCAGGAAGTATAGATGATAGAAAATCAACCAGTGGCTGCAGCTTCTACTTGGGTTCAAAGTGTGTTGCATGGTTAAGTAGAAAGCAAAACAATGTTGCTTTAAGCACAACTAAGGTGGAGTATATGGCTACTTGTGCAGCATGTACACAAGTGATATGGATGCTAAGACAATTGGCAGACTTGGGTGTTGAAGTGAAGTTACTAGTAAATGTACTTTGTGATAATCAAAGTGCTATTGATCTCAGCAAGAATCCAATTCAACATTCGAGGTGCAAGCATATTGACATCCGGTATCACTTCATCAAAGATCAAGTGGAACTAGGTATAATTCAATTGGAGTATGTTGGTACTAAAGATCAAATTTCAGATATTCTAACTAAACCTCTGTCCATAGAGTTGTTTGACAAGCACAGATTGAGTCTATCTGTGCAGATGCCTCCTCAAGCCTGACATTTAGGTGAATCCTCCATCTCTACTTTACGAATTTTTCATATTTATAATTGGTTGGCAAAGGGGGAGAGAAGCAACAGTGCAGGGGGAGTTGTTAATAAATGAGAAGTGCATATTTAGGGGGAGTTGAAGTTGCAACTGTTGTATAATGACATTTCTTATGAGTGTTGCCAACAATTACAAAGGGGGAGATTGTTGTTCCCACAACCATGAATGGGTTGTAATTGTTGTCTACTAGCTTTATGTGTGCAAGTAAATTGAAGCCACGTGGAAGGGCAAAAAGGTAAAACCACATAGAAGGGCAAGAGAGTAAAATTCATTGCGTAAGCCCTATTAAGGTTTCATAGAGTAGAGTATATAATGGTCATGAAAGACGAAGATCAGAGTCGACAATATTGTGCATTCAGCAAAACCTAGACAACTAGCCAAAAGAGAAGACCAAAATCCCACATGGAAGAACACCACTAGAAAGTATGAATCGAGTGAACAGGAGCCGTCATGAACAGTACCATTGTGAGAGAGAAAGAAGAAGACGCCGAAAGTTGGGGCTGAACAAAGAACAGTGAATAGAGGATAACCAAACCGGAGCAGAACGACAGGAAGAGAGAGAAACCCAACGGTGAACGAAAAAGTGAAATCCTGTGAAAAGAGAGAAATCTAGCGATAGGAGAGAGAAATCCGGCTGGACAACAGGAGAAAGAGAAACGGACAGATGAGCCATGGGACAGTGAGATTGTGAGATAAGGAGACGGGTGAGACCGTAAGACGGTGAAATCAGGAATTGTGTGATACAACGTAGGAATTCAGCGAAGTTCGTAAAGAACTCAACGTATTTCCAGATTTCTTCAAGAGTGGTAGTGCAGCAGCCTTTCAATTCAACACAGGTAAGACAAGCTAGAAGAAGGGTAGACACAGTAAGTGACACTCTTTGTATTGTACTTGCTTAGTAATTGCAATAGTTAAAGGAGCAGAGAATTAAAGACATCCATTGTAACCTATGTTTACAAGTATAGTGGATAGTCTCGGTAGAGGGAGAGTCCCTACCATTGTGGATGTACGTCACGTTGACGGAACCACGTAAATCTCGTGTGTCCTTAATTTGCTTTATGTTCTGTGTTTTGAATTGAGTTGTGAACGCAGCTAAAGTATCAGCCAACCCATAACCTAACGAAAACCTAAACAAGAACATCTGTATTGTCTATTAGGCAAGGTATCTGAAAGGTGACTTTGGGGATTATTGTGATTAGTAGGTAGCAATAAATCTACCTTAGTCGAATCTGTGAAAGAGTTTGCTTTTAAGAAGAGGTTAAAGTTGTTCACTTACCTGTAAATTGCAAATTGTGGTGATATTAATTCACCCTCCCTTTTAGTATCACAAACTAGTAGATTCTAGGGAGAAGTCGGGAACTTCACTAATATTCAACAACATAGTAGATATCAATTAGAAGGATAAATTGATGGCGATTGTGCTAGATCAAACAAAGATATAAAAAGTGTAATGGGACAAGCCTTTACACTTGGTTCAATAACCACTCATCAATGAATCCATGCTAAATAGCATGAATTTCATTAAGGAAATTACAAATGACGGTTATGTCATTATGTAAGAGCTTAACAACCATTAGAATATTAGTCATGTTTAAAAGGATTAACCCATTATTATTTGAAATAATATATAGGGTTAATTATGAGTCATTTGTTAGTAAAAATAAAGAGCTAGAAATAGCTAAAAGGGGTTGAAAGGTTCCCACTCGTAATGAAGTTAACGAAATTAAAGGACCTTTGTTTGAAGATGATGTTTTTGTAAATGAGGACAATGGGTAAATGTCATTACAAATAAAGATAAAGGGAGGAGTACTAGTTAAATGGTTTTGTATTTTAAGGTTTTTATGATTTTGGATAGACTTATTTCCAATGATAAGTTTGCTTGTTTTATAATGCATAATTGTTTGTATTGCTTCAAAAAAGAAGTACGGTGAATTAATGTACAGTTGTGAAGGTTTAGCGTTGAGGTATATATAGACCAATAAGAAGAGAATTAAATGAAAAAGTTTTGAATATACATTAAACATTTAATTAAAAGGGAAGTAAGAAGCCAAAGTTAGGAAATGAAAAAAGTTTCATTGGTATCCATAATAGGCGCAGAGAGCAAAGATACTTAATGGAAAATTTTTGAAAGATAGCTTTAAAGGCCAAAAAACATTTTATGTGATTTATAAAGGAAAGAAATCTTATGCATAATTGATTCGAGCAAAAATATAAAGGACTTTTAAATAAATAACCTAAATAGGAAGATATTTTTATATAGATGAAAAGAGGTAAAAAAAATGAGACAACAATATAGGATAAGAATGAAATGCATAATGCTAGTTTAAAGAATAATTGTGTTTATAGAAACTAGTATAATTTAAATAATAGACAAAGAAATAATAATGTTCAATATATTTTATATGATTATAACACAATTAACAATTTTCCAAATTACCAAGAATGTGTTTTTCTCATTTGTTCGAGATGAATCAGCAATCAAATAGAACATTTACAACAAAAAAAAAAAAAAGATAAAGCTTGGGCAATCAAAGGAAGTATATAAAAAATATGACATTTAATTAGAGTTACTACAAGCAAGTTTGTACAATAAATTGTATTAAATTGATACATAATAAAACGAATAATTCTTAAGCCACAAAAAGAAATAAAAAAGAAAAAAAACAAAGATACATTTTATTATGCGTATAAATGAACCAAAATATATGGGTGAAAATTTAGGTTTTGTCTATCATCCTTAAATTCTCTTTTGAAGTTCTTGACTTCTCTCTAAGATCTACTAGTTTTTGATATTGAGAGTAGAGGTGAATTAGTATCACCACAATTTGTAATTCACAGATAAGTGAACAATTTCAACCTCTTCTTAAAAGCAAACTCTTTCTCAAACTCGACTAAGGCAGATCTATTACTACCTACTAATCACAATAGTCCCCAAAGTTACCTTTCAGACACCTTATCTAATAGAAAATTTGGATGTTCTTGTTTAGGTCTTCGTTAGGTTATGGGTTGGCTGGTACTTTAGCTACGTTCACAACTCAATTCAAAATACATAACGTAAAGCAAATTAAGGATAGACGAGATTTATGTGGTTCCGTCAACGTGACGTACATCCACTATCGTAGGGACTCTCCCTTACTGAGACAATCTACTATACTTAAGAATTCTAGTTACAAAGAATTTCTTAATCCTTTGCTTCTTTTACTATTATAATTACTAAGCAAGTATAATATAAAGAGTGTCACTTATTGTGTCTACCCTTCTTTTACCTTGTCTTGCCTCTGTTGAATTGAAATGCCACTCCACTGCCGCTTAGAAGTTCACCATAATGCTCTCTAACCTCTCTTGAAGAAATCTGGAAATATGTTGAGCTATTTCCGATGCTTCGTCGAATTCCTTCTCTAGGTTGTCTCACACAGCTCCTTTCACCGTCTTACAGTCTCACCTATCTCCTATTTCACATCTCACGGTCTGCCTCACGTTTCTGGTTTCACATTACACATCTCACACACATTTTTGGTTTGTACCTTTTGCTGGTCACACACCTCATACACACTTCTGGTTTGGCATTTCAAGTCTCACGTACGTTTTTAGTTTGCGCACCTTGCTGGTCACATGCCTTACCACCATTTTTGGCTTGCACTTGTCCATTTCACACCTTCAGACAGCTTGGTTTGCTCTCCCAATGGTCTCCTCTTTCAAGGTTTCTCCTCTCTTCCCTTATGAATGGTGTGCTGTCTTCTCTCTTACGTGCGTCACACAATTTTCTCCAGCCGTCATACCTCTTTGCTGTGTGTTCTCCCTTGCCGTCCAGCCTTGCTTTGGCCGTTCTCCTCCTTGCTTGGTTGTCCACCCCTTTGTCGTTGGTTATGTTTGGCTATGTAGATTGGTTTAGACATTTACCTTGTTTGGCCGTATAGGTTTGTTTAGACATTCACCTTTGGTTGGCTGGTTATCTCCCTTCTGTTGTCCCTTTGTGTTTTACCATCTAGCTCTTGCTATCCAGCCATTCCTCTTTTGTTTTCTCTCTTTAGCTAATCACCATTTATGCTTTGCCATCCAGCACCTTTTGATTTGTGATTTGTCGTTCACCTTTCGTTGTTGTCCAGCCATGTCTTATCCTTTGCAGGTGGTGGTTTGATGTTTGCTCCCTTGTGTTTGCCAAGTGGTTTGCTTTAGATGTCTTTTTTTTGGCCAGCTCCTTCCTTATGTTTTCTCTCTGTGGTCGGTAGGTTGTCTAGGTTTTCTGTCCGTTTTGCTCAATTACTGACCACTTCATTTGTTGTCTTCCAATATCCTTTATATACTCCTCCATGAAACCCTAATAGGGCTTACGTGGTAGATTTACGTTCTTGCCCTTACACGATAGATTTACTTTATTGTCCCTCAATGTGGCTTTACTTTGACTTTCTTACCCTTCCATGTGGCTTTACTTTCTTGCCCCACCATGTGACTTTACTTTTACTTTCTTCCCCTTCCATGTGGCTTTACTTTTTTGCACACTTAAACCTAGTTAACAATAATTACAACCCATACAAGGTTGTGGGAATAACAATCTCCTTTTTTGTAATTGTTGGTAACACTTATAATAAAAGTCACTATACAACAGTTTCAACTCCCCCTAAATATGCACTCCCCCTTTCTTAACAACTCCCCCTATACTATTGCTTCTCTCCCCATTTGCCAATTAATTACAAATTTGAAAAACTCACAAAGTAGAGATGGAGGATTCACCTGATTTTCAAGCTTAAGGAGGCATTTGCACAGACAGACTTATTCTGCGCTTTTCAAATAGCTTTATGGCCAAATATTTAGTTAGATCTTGTGTAGCCTCTTCAACAAATTTAGGTTCAAATTGTGAGAGTAAATTCGTAGCTCCCACAATTCTTCTTCTTGTTGTAACTACTGCTGATGGGTCACCTATGATCTGATTTTCTTTATGAGCACCAGTGCACGTTTTCTTTGGTTTTCTTTCTTGCACCGTCTAGTTGCAAAAGGATCTCTTTCTTCATCTTAAGACTCACTCTTCTCTGAGTGTGAACTTACTTCTTGTTCCTTTTCTTCAGGTTGGTCTGATTCTTCATCTACATTGAAGTCATTTTCTTCATTGTCCTCAGCTTCTCCATTCTGCATTGTTTTCTAGTTCTCATCT
>JAHLGO010018639.1:0-12638 GCA_020615895.1 Ceriops decandra | reverse complement strand
TCGTTCGCTGGTTTGCTCGATTTTTTGACCGTCAATGGCTGCTTAATTGCTTCGGCCGTCTACCTTTGTTTTTTGTTCAGCCCCCAAATTTGATTTTGGCCGTGCTTTTCTTCATTTTGTCGTGTACTGTTCATCGACCATTGGGTTTTTCTTCTTCTTTCAACGACGGCTTCTATTCACTCACGGTTATTGTTCAATTCCAACAGCAACTGTTCATTACGGCTACTCTCTTCGTCCTTGTCGGTGGTGTTCTTCTGTGTGGGGTTTGGTGTTCTCTTTGTCGGTTGTATAGGTTTTACTGAATGCTCAATATTGTCGACACACGTTCTTCGTCTTTCAAGACCATTATATACTCTACTCCATAAAACCCTAATAGGGCTTACGCGGTAAATTTACTTTCTTGCCTTTCTGTGTCGTTTTACCTTTTTGCCCTTCTACGTGGCTTCAATTTTCTTGCACATGTAAAGCTAGTTAACAACAATTACAACCCACACAAGGTTGTAGGAATAACATCCATCTTCCTTACATTTAATTTCAAGGACCTATTTGTTCTCAATAACTTTACTTGTAAATTATCAAGCTTTAAACTTGGTTAGATTTTATGAATTTTATCTCTTCTTCCATTATCTTTAATTATTATTACTTACTAAGACACAAGAGAACCACTATTATTGTTTTAAGTTCTTCCTCATCATGATAAGTAATCATAAAAGCTTTCCTTTCAATTTTAAAATGATGATGTGAGATATTTTTGCAATTACGTTTACACAATATAAGTTTTTGCAAATCTTATACAACTTAAGGTATAATGCTGCCACTTAAATTGATAATTAAAGACATTTTCTTATCCATTTGAATTAATGGGTTTTGGTATGTCATAATCATCTAAATTACTTACCTCATAAAGATGAAAATCCTTATTAATATCACCTCTATTATGAAATTCATTTTCTAAGAATGTGAAATCATGTGATTTCAATTTTGAAATACTTTCATCAACTTGTTTATAGATAAAAACTTACCTTTTGGATTGTTTGTAGTATCTTATGAAGATACATTTTTTTTCTCATGAACCTAATTTCCTATATTTATAAGTTAGATTATAAACATAAGCCAATAACTTTTATGGTTATAAATTATTCAAGTTTTAAAATTTCGTTCTAATCATAATTCATATAGCATAGAAGTAATAGATTTAAAAAGTTCACAATGAGTACATATGCAATTGTCAATAAAGTATCATCCTAATAATATATTGAAAAATTTGCTTATGTCATTATGGATCAAACCATTTATAATAAGGTTTTGCTTCTTTTATTTACAAAATCATTTTATTATAAAGTTTTATGAGTTGTTAGTTACTTAACTATATCCTTTTTAATACATAATTTCTTAAACTATTTAGAGAGACATTTTTGTTATCAATTAGTTTTTAGGGTTTTTATTTTTTTATTTAACTAATTCTCTATCATATTTAAATCTTTTTAAAAATATTATAATACTTTAAATTTATAAAAAAATCAAATAAGCATGATTATAATGCATAAAATTATTTGTGACAATATAAAATTCTTTTATACTTATCTGTTCATTTTTTCTTTCTTATAATGCTTATAATGCCACTAATGTTTTCAAATATAAATAATCTTGGAACTAGTTTCAACTTTAGTCACATTCACTTGATTAAAATACTTAATAGCCTTAAGGTACTTTTATTCTAAAATTAAATGACGTGAGATATCTTTAAAGGTCTTAATAATCTTGTTATGCATTATATAAATTTTCATATGTTCCTAGTTTAAAGGAATGAAGTGAATAGCAATTTGAACTTATTGCTTATAAGGAAGGATATAACTACTTGCTTTGAACTCCTTAATAAATTTAGACATCACTTTTAGGTGTTATTTCATGTTATAATATGACTTTTTCTCATAAACATCAAAATTGACTATTACCTCTCTTAACCTCATGTCAAAGTACTCCTAAACTTGTTTTTTAAAGCCAAATACATTGCTTTGACAATTTTATTCTACTTAAACTTACAAATGAGATCATCCTCAATATTCATAAGTGAAGCTATGCAAGTCATATAGTTCTTTCTTTTCTAAGCCTTAGAAGTCTTTTAGTTTTGCCTTTGCTAAGATGAGGAACCTTTTATAATCTATGATATGGTTGATGAATTCCAACACTTCATGCTCTTTGAGGATATATTGAACCTTGTGATACTAAATGTCATAGTTTTTCCATTCAACTTATTTACCTTATTAGCCTCATTAACAATTTCCTTTAAAGCTATAGTTACAATATACTTTTAGGTTTAAATAAGGTTTATCACTAATTTTTAACTAGCATACAAGTTCATTTGCTTTCCATTAGTTGTCTTTCTATTAAGCACAAAGCTTGTTCTTTCATAATGGCACATTTATTTAGTTGTAGACAATTGTAATTATGTTTCTTTTTCCTTATGTTATAGTTCAATTCGGTTCCTTCTCACTTATAAGTTCTATTGATTCATTATTTCAATGTGTAAGAACTTTTAATACCCTTTATTTTCCTTAGATATGTTAGTTTAATAATAAGTACTTTCACTAAATGATTAAGAAGGTTGTCTTTGTTTTGTGTTAATTATATACATGCACCATTACAAGCCTTATGGTTTGGTGGTAGAGTTACTAGGTTGCTAGTAGCTCTAATCAAATCCAAGTCCTAACAAAACAACATAAATACCTTTGAGCAAAAGTAATTTTTTTTCCTTTTCTTTTTCCACCTAAAATTTTAATTTTATGACATTGTTAGGATCTTGTGTGAATCACCATAGTTTAAGTGCAAGAAACACCAGAAGTAATTATATTGATTTTACTTTCCTATCAATTATTTTAACGAGGAATTCTACTTATTTCAACTTGTTAGAACATTATAAAATTATACACCATTATAATTAATAATAGTAGTATATTGTCAGCAATGAGGTTCTTTGGAATTACCACACTAGAATTTCCCCCATTTTATTCCATGTTTGATTTTTTTATCACACCAAGGTAGTTTGTTTGGGATTATTGATCCCTTCCTACTTGATGTGTAAGTTTAATTGTTGTGGAGATAATATCCAAATGTATTTGTTTTTGGCTCATAACTCAAAAACATTTAATAAAGGCATATTGCCCCTCTTTGGTTGTTGAAAACTTAATTTAAAAAAAAATAGAAACTACAAACAAAGAGAAGAAAAAGAGAGTTAAGTAGTTGCTAAAATTTTTTAACTTTAGGCAATGTTTTTATTTCTTAATGTTAAAAAAGCAAATGGTATTTGATTGAGTTGAAATTTGGACAACAAATAGTTCTTGATTTAGAATGGTGAATGTTTTGTTTTGAATACTATAAGTTTAAGATTTGTTCTTTAATTTCATGGATTTATATTTTAGGCATTTGTTGCATACAATTTTGATCATTCATGAAATTGAAAGGTTGTTTTAATCTGATTAAGCTAATTTTTTTATTTATAGTTAAAGGATACATATATCTTCATCATAGACAGTTAGATCATATTTTGGTGATATATAAGGGAAAAAGTTTACTTGATAACCAAGACATTTGAATTCTAGTAACTTTTTATTCTTTTATCTTTGGTAGTTTTAGTAAACTATATGGATAAACATTGATTTATGATTTGATTGAGATAAATATTGGTTGGTTGGTATGGAACATTTATAAGTCCATTTTGAATGATTGGATTACTGTTTTGAAGATGTTAAGTTATGGCTAGCAAATTGTAACTAATCCGTTTTGGTTAACTCATTAGCCTCTCATTGGGACCAACTTGAATTTATTCAATTTGTTTAATATAATTGATGTTAGATACCTTTTTTAGCCTTTTATTAGCCTCACATTCACTTGATTATAGTAAAGTTGATTTTTAAACTAAATTTTTTTCTTTTTTTGATTTGGAAGGATTTTCCATGCAAAGATTGATGTTTCTCTTATGTAATTACTTTAATTGTCATAATTATTATTCAATCATCTCTTCATAGGTTCAAGCAAGTGAAAGAAGTCTTTTAGGTTATCAAAGCCAAGTTTAGCAAGAGATAAGTACAAATAATGCATGTTTCCTATGCCTGCTACCTCGATAAAGAAAAAAGAAATGAATTACACTCAGTAAAATTAAGGTACAAGTGGAGTGGTAAGACATGATTCCAAAAGAAAAGAGTGGCAATACATGTACTCCTAACATAGCTCTTGTAATATTGGCATATGCTTACTTTTAATTAAGTGAAATAAAGCTGACATGTGAATGAATTTGGTGAAGTGGTAATTGGTTCTCAATGCATTTAAAGAGAATAAACTTAACATAAAAGAGATTCATAGTTGAGTGAAAAGATTATTGGAATTTCAAATGTGAATATGTAAGTTATATGGTTAAAGAATCTCACATTAAAAGTGAAATGGAGAAATAATTAATATATAAATAAAATAACTCATAAATTTAATATTTCAAGATTTTTATTTAAGATGTAGTATTAAACCTATAAATATGTTACTTACTTCGACTCTATTCAAATTTCTCCCCAATAAGTTTGTTGGTTGCTTTGAATTCAACACATTTATATTTTATCTTGGCTACTTCAAATTATGGAGAAGGGTTTTGTGAATAATGTAGATAGTTTGATACTACAGCTAGGATGTGTCCTTAGAGTTCTTATACCTAATAACTATTTTGCAAGAGAATCTACTGATAGAATTAGGATGCAATTTCACTCAGAATGCCTATTCCTATGCATTTGAAGAACTCTACCCTTTTGTTTGTCGATGGTTGCGGTCAATTAAGTTTCTTATCTCAGTGGTTGGATGGTTGGATGATAACGTATCATGCAGGGCAACATTAGTAAAGACCAATAGCTCTTATGTTCCTAATGTTTCTCTAGCTCATGGTCATTTCAATGTGTCTGATCAACATAGGAACTGAAGCATTTAGCTCTATTGTATCTTATTGCACGAAGGATGTTATGAAAAGCTATTCCTAAAGCACTTCCACGTATGGGTCCCAATTAAGTTGATGGGCTGAACAGAGTCATAATGTGAGGCGTGAAAGCAGTGCTATGACAGTATTCTTTGGGGAAAATGATGAAATGCAAAGCCTAACCGCAAAAGGCTCAAACTACCCTCGTCCCAAGCCAAAAGATCATAGGAAAGAGTTGTGGGAAATCTTTCTAAATAAAGCAAAAGTAATTAAAATCTGAATATTTTTCTGTATACCTATCTTCATTGCTACCATGATTTTTTATATTTGAAAATTGTTACTCATTTGTCTATGTTGTGGTTAAACAGTGTAGCATAGATGCACTGCTTGAACGTACCATCAAGAATATGCTTTTCTTGCAAAGTATGACAAAGCACACAGATAAGCTGTAACAGGAGAGTCAAAGGTATGGATGACATATTTATGTCAATTATGTTATTTTTTGTTATTTTTAATTATTTTCATGACCTTGTTTGTTGAGTGTAACTGTTAGATTCTGTGCGAAAGATTACGTTTGAAAATATGAAACCGTTTGCTAATTGTTCTTGGTAGCCTGTTGACTTTGTATTTTATATAATTATGTAAAGAACATAAATTTTTTAAGATGAAGATCTTATTCTTGTCAGATTGTACACATTATCAACCAGGAAGGTGGAGTTTTTTTAAAGGAAAACTTTGAGGGAGGGGTGACTTGGGCATATAAAGTTGGCTCACAGTATATGTTGTGTCCTCTTATAGTTGAGGACCCAAATCAAAGTTGTCTCACGCCTCCTGTTGCCCCTAGTGTTTTTCTCTCCTTTATCTCTATCTTACTTTAACAATGGAGTTTCTTTTTCCTTTTCAATCTTCATAGTTCTACTAGATTTGAAAGTTTTCTTCTTTTAATACTTGCTGCCCCACCTACTGTCACACTTTTGTTGCCCCTCCTACTGCCATGCCTCGTACTAGCTCTCCTAGTGCTGTATGGAGAGAGGTAAGTGAGTATCATGAATAACAAAATCCTTCTTATACCTTTAAAAAGAATTGATGAAATAAGAATGCAAAAACTTGGCCTTTTCTTTGTTCATTTTTTGGCAAATCTAGTGCAACTAGCATCTTAAATTAATTTAAAAATTAGCAAAAGATGGTAAATATTTGGATGACATCTCAAATCTTGTATGAACCTAATTGCTCACAATTGGAAAATTTGGATCATTCTTATTTTCTTTCATTTTGGCACTTTAAGTAGATAATGGACAGCTACAATATCCCATCTCAATCATCTAAAGAGCAATTTATGGATTCCACACCTAATACTCAATCCCTCTATTAAAGAAATGATCTAGCTTGAGCATAATTTTTTGAAAGGGTTGAATTTGAATCTAATGATAAAGCTAAACCCATTTATACTTGTCTTTATTGTAGTGATAGTTTCAAAGGTGGGGGATTCATAGAATGAAATAACATCTTGCTAAATCAAAGGTCCAATAGATGTATGCAAAAAGGTTTCATATGATGTTTAAGCAAAAAATATTTAATATTCTTATACAAACATCTAAAGAGAAAAAACAAGCTAAAGAGGCTATAGACTGTAGCTTTGGTAATGATCCTTGTGATATTGAGTTGGAGGAGAAACAAGATAAGGTGGTAAAAATAAATGTGTCAAAAGGACAAAAATTAATGCAAGATAAGGAAAAAAGATAAGTTAGTCATGGAATTGATACATATTTTACTTTGAGGACAACACTTGGAGTTTAACCTAGTTTAAATAGTGTCTTGGCTAATAAAGAAGTTGTGAAAAGGATTGACATGCCTTGAGTAAGGTGGCTTTTTTATGCTTTTATTCCATTCAATGCTTTGTATTCACCATACTTTTAACCTACTTTAAATGCTACTTTTACAATTGGTCTTAAGTATAAAGGTCCTTCTTATAATAATATATATGTCAATTTGTTGAGAGATTGTAAAAAAGAATGTCAATTACTTATTGAAATCTATAAGACTAAGTGGATTACAAATGAATGCACGATCATGGTTGGTGGTTAAAGGGATCAAAGAAATAGAACCTTGATCAATTTCTTAGTTTATCACTTTACTAAAATTTCATTTTTCAAATTTATAGATACATTAGTATTGTATAAGATGCCACACATTTATGTAGTTTGCTTTCAAATATTGTTGAATGGGATGGATCTTAAAATATTGTTTGTGTTGTTATGGAATGCATCTAATTATGTAACATCTGGAAGATTGCTTCATGAAAGGTATGAGCACATATACTGGTCTTCTTGTGTGGCTCATTACTTAAACCTCATCTTAATAGATATTGGTAAAATGCCTTATATAGTTGATATAACATTACATGCTACTGCTATTATAAGATTTATCTATAATCATTTATATTTTCTAGTAAGGTTAAGAAAAATTTATGATTGGAGAGAAATTATATGCCTAGGACTAACTCATTTTATAACCACATTTATTACTTTGAAAAGCATCCATGATCACAAACAAATTTTACAAAATTCTATAATAAGCAATCTTTTCACAAATTATAAACTTACAAAGAGCATGGAAGGAAAGACTTTTGTGTTACTATCTTATATGGTAAATTTTGGGACAATTGCTTGGTAATTATGAAGGTTATTAGCTGCTTATGAAGTTATTGCGTATTTTTGATGTAGATTAAAAAAAAAAAATTTTTGGGTTATGTTTATGAAGACGTGCATAAGGTTGTAAAAGGAATTAAGTATATCTTTAAGCAAAACACAAGATCACATATGCCTTTCACAAGTATCATTGAGTCGCATTAGGATAAATATCTTATGGAAGACTTATATACGATAGCTTATTTCTTTAACCTTGTTTTTGTTTATAAAGAAAACTTGTATAAGGATCCTAAAATCAAGAGTGGACCTTTTAGTTTACTTAAAATTAAAAGTATTTGTAGTGATGATGTTGTTGCCATAAAAAAAAATCAAGATTTATTGGGACCATGAAGGTAATTTTGGTAAACAAAGTGCTTGTAATTCAACCAAATTCCTTTAGCCTAGTAAGTTGTGTCATTTTTTTCATTTATATAATACATTTTTATGTCACAATATTTATATAATTATTTGTTTTTTGAATATAGATGAATGATGGAGATTATTTGGGCATAGTGATCTTAATTTGAAAAAAAATTGTCATTCACATCCTTAGTCAAACTTTTTCTTTTTCAAGATGTGAGAGGAATTAAAGTGTATTCATACTAAGAAAAGAAATAGATTAAAGCATCAAAGACTTAATAGTCTTACCTATGTTACTTATAATTTGAGGTTAAAGTATAAGTAATTAGTATTTGTTGTTCCCACAGTATTGTATGGGTTGTAATTGTTGTCAACTAGGTTTAAGTATGCAAGAAAGTTCAGTCACACGGAAAGGCAAGAACGTAAAAGCCACATGGAAGGGCAAGACACTAAATTTGCCGCAAGTAAGCCCTATTAGGGTTTCATGGAAGAGTATATAAAGGCCAACACAATTGACTACATGACATAAACACAAAGAGTGAGTTCAACAAACACAAGAGAAACTGTTCAACAAAGGGAGTCGGCCAAAACCTAGAGAGAAACCATCCAACACAAGAGAGATTTGGCAAAACACAAAACGTTAGAGGAACAATCAGCCAAACCCGAAATGGCAATACACCACTTGCAACAGAAAGGAAAGATGACAAGAGAGGGTACACGACAAGAAGATAAGGAAACCATCCAAAGGGAAGAGATGTCCAAGCAAGGAGACAATTGGCTAAACACAAAGAGAGAAACTGCCGGCTGGATAGCAAGGAGACAACATGGGAGAGCTAAATGCACAAACTAGAAAAAAATGTGAGAAAGTAGTCACCGGGAGAGCTAAATGCACAAACCAGAAAAAATCGTGAGAAAGCAGTCACTAAGAGAGCTAAACGTACAAACCAGAAAAAATCATGAGAAAGCAGTCATCGGGAGAGCTAAACAGATACAAACTAGAAAAGGAGGCACCCACCACTGTAAGAGAGAGAAACCCACCACCGAAAGAGCAAAACCATGACGGAGGAGTGCAGCAAAATCTAAGGGAAGAGAGGAGAAACCATGAAAGGGGAGACCACTGGGAGAGCAAACCAAGCTACTCAAAGGTGTGAAACGGACAAGGGCAAACCAGAAACGTGCGTAAGGTGTGTGACCAGCAAGGCATGCAAACCAGAAACATACATGAGATATGAAATGCCAAACCAAAAGTGTGCGTGAGGTGTGTGACCAGCAAAGGGTGCAAACTAGAAACGTGCATGAGATATGTAACGCCAAACCAAAAACGTGATGCAGGTCGTGAGACGTGAAATAAGAGACAGGTGAGATAGTGAAAGCAAGAGCTATGTGAGACAACCTAAAGAAGGAATTCGGCGAAGCATTGAAAGAACTCATTGTATTTCTAGATTTCTTCAAGAGAGGTTAGAGAGCGTTGTGGTGAACTTCTAAATGGCAATGAAGCAGTCATTCAATTCAACAGAGGCAAGATAAACTAGAAGAAGGGTAGACACAATAAGTGACACTCTTTGTATTGTACTTGCTTAGTAATTGCAATAGTGAAAGGAGCAGAGGATTAAGACATTCATTGTAACTGGAATTCTCAAGTATAATGGATTGTCTCGGTAAGGGAGAGTCCTTACCACCGTGGATGTATGTCACAGTGATGGAACCACGAAAATCTCGTGTGTCCTTAATTTGTTTTATGTTTTGTGTTTTGAATTGACTTGTGAACGCAGTTAAAGTATCAACCAACCCATAACCTAACGAAGACCTAAACAAGAACATCCGAATTGTCTATTAGGTAAGGTGTCTGAAAGGTGACTTTAGAGACTATTGTGATTAGTAGGTAGCAATAGATCTACCTTAGTTGAATTTGAAAAAGAGTTCGCTTTTAAGAAGAGGTTGAAGTTGTTCACTTACTTGCAAATTGCGAATTGTGATGATACTGATTCACCCCCCTCTCACAAACTAGTAAATCCTAGAAAGAAGTTGGGAACTTTAGTATTTGTGTGAATATATTTTTTTATCATTTATAATAATTAATTAATTGATTTTTTCATATGCACTTTTATAGGTTCAATTTCAAAAAAAGAACTTATGATCATGTTAATTATGAATACATTAATAAGACTAACTTTTGCATTAAATAAGAAATAAGAAAAGTCATATCCAAAAGTTGATTATGTAAAATTAAAGAAAAATCTTTATAAAAAAAAAGTTCATATCTTAAATTTAATGTTGTTAATCAAAAGAGGGACAAAAGTGATGGGTATGTTGATTTAAATGTGGTTGACATGGATTCATTTCATATTATTCGTCATTTTAATGCTACAAATAGTATTGGAAGCAAGAATAATTTTATGGTTAAAATGGCATAAGTGATGATGATGAAATTCAACTATATTTATATTATTACTTTTTAAGTTTTGATATGTACAAATTTTAACAATATTTATATTTTATTTTTTTAATTATAATATATATTTTAAATATTTTGTATTGGTATTAAAAATGTGACTTTGAATCTTTTGTTACTATATATATAATATTAACTACTAATTTTAATTTTATAGATTTAATTCTAATTATACTAATTGAATCAATTAAATATTAAATTTTTTATTTTTTTAATTCAATAATTACTCTAATTTTTAAAACATTGATTTTTAATTCAAATAAAGAAAAAACATATAAGTCTCCTCGGCACTATTTTAGGAGTAGCCATAGTCTTTATAGAAGTCGTTGGAACTATATATTTCATTATATGCCCAAAAGGTTGTCAAAACTACCTTCTTCACTATTTTTATCAAACACACTAAACGCATTTTAATAGGATTCCTTAATAATAAGATTCATTAATTTACGTAATAGAATATCCTAATTTATGTAATAAGATTAATTTCATATTCGTATACAATTAAGTACTATATATACATATAAAACCTATGGCTTATGAATTCAAGCAATAAAATCTATTCAATTTTTTTTTAGCTATTTGGAAGTTGATCTTCTTAAAGTAATCATTTGAAAATGATTCTCTCAAAATCATTTTTCCTTATTTCCACAATTTCCCTTTTCCTAAAACCCTAATTTTTCATCAGCTGGTATCAAAACGGTATTCTTAGGGCCTTGTTTCTATTTCAAATTCCCTCATTTTTGTTATAAATCACCACAACCAGAAAAAAAATTATTTATTTTATTCCCCTTACCCGATGACAAAAGAAAAATCTTGGCATTACTAATTTGTAGTCCTATACCATGTCTTCACACAACTTAACAAATTTTGACACTAGAATATTTTGTCTTAAAGAATCAATGTCTCTTATACAAAATTCTTTTAAAAGGCTTGAACAAGCAATCTTAACCATAACAAATAATCAGTTAGGAAACAGTAAATTTAGGTCTTCCAATAAATAAAAAGAATTAGAAGAATCCTTTAGAGGAATTGATTACAACTATATATAACTATATGTGAGGGTGGAATTCCTTTGTTGGGATGAAAGTGATCCTATAGGTTAGATTTTTAAGGTTGAAAAATACTTTCATTTCCATTGTATAATAAAGCAATCTAAGGTCAAAATTGCTTCTATCTCATTGGAAAGTAATGTTATCCAATGGTATGATTGGTTTGAAATATGTGTTAGAGTTCCAACTTGGGCTGACTTCACCAAGGTCTTCTTATGTATTTTAGGCCTTCAAAATATCACAATGTTAATAGAGAGATCATAAAAATTTGTCAAACATAAACTATTTTGGAGTATTAGAGTCATTTTGAATAGCTTGTCAATCAAGCTAAAGTTGGTCAAAAAGATAGTTGGTGGACACCTTTATCGAAGGAATTACTTTTGTCATTCAACGAGTAGTTAAAGCCTATCAACCTTAAATGATGGTAACAGTTATCTCTTTTGCTCACCTATGAGAGAAGTTAGTGTTGAATATCGTTACCCCATTGCTAATGGAGTTGTTAGCAAATCAACAAATAGAAATAGTAGTTTATCCTTTTCAAATCATCCCATTAATCCTAGACACTTGATTTAAGAGTAATTGAAAGAGTGGATGACAAAGGGATTATGTTGGCATAATAATAAAAGTAGCATAAGGAGCATCGATATAAAAAAAGGAGACTTTTAATGATTGAGCTAGTTAATGAAACTGATAAGGTTGATGATGATCACACTTATTTTGAGTGTAATGACATTTATGTTTAAGACACCAACGAGCCTGCAGTTTATGCTTTGGCAGCATATTCTAATCCATAAATTATGAAAATTAATGGGCTTCTTAAAAGATGACCAGTAATGATACTAGTTGATTTAAGAAGTATCGATAATTTTATAAATGAAAGAATTGTTAAAAAATTTGCTTTTTCAATCGAAAACTATGACAAGTTTGTTATGAAAGTTACTGATTGTAAGAATTTAACATGTTAAGGCAAGTGCACAAAGGCAAAACTCCTGTTGCAAGGTCAAACTATTTACATTGACCATTTTTTTTTACTTTCGAAAAATTATAGGATTATTCTTGGCATTGATTGATTGAGAACTTTGAGAGATATTACTTGGAATTTTTCCAAATTGGCAATGAAATTTTAGTTAAATAGGCAC
>JAHLGO010018636.1:0-15007 GCA_020615895.1 Ceriops decandra | reverse complement strand
TGCAAAGTGCATAGAAGGCTTGGTGAAGAGATATGAAAGGCCATTTCTCATAGTCAAGTGAGAAAGGAAGGTTGTCTACTAAGTCCAACTTCCCCCAAGACTCAAAATTTATAACATCTCCTATGTAAATCTTCTAAAAACCTTTAACAAAGACAAAGAAGATCCAAGTCATGGGGAATCTAAGTGCGCACCAATTGCTATCATCATCGAATTCGACAAGGAAGTAAAGTGCATCCTTACCGATAAGGTAATACTAAAAGGGGAGTTCCTAACTACATCAAGTACTTAGTTAAGTGAAAATATCTACTAGACCATAAGGTTAGTTGGGAACAAGAAGATTTACTTTGGTAATTCACTAACCACATTCAATGTTATACGAATGAAGGCGTGACGAGAACGTTATGAGATTAAGTGAGGGAGGATGTCACGGCCTGTCCTAAAAGCATTGTCAAACTAGGCCCGTTAAAGGCCTAACCCTATTACTGCCTAAAGACTTGGCAAGAACATTCTGGACGCATGCTTATATGTGAAGTCTCTGGAATTCTCTCTTGTAAATATCTAAACTATTCTAGAATAGTTTTAATTTAGAGGGTTCCTATTGAGCCCATCTTTGATGGCTAATGTTGTATTTGTTGTCAATACCATCTCATATGATTATATGTGTTGATTTGATATTATAAATGTCATTGAGATGTAATGAGGTCATTGGGAGAAACTGGTAATGATAGGTCAACCCTAGCATTGAGGAGCTAACATTGACCATGACCCTAAATTTTAAGGGTCAAGATTGACCATTAACCATCGACCATTGACCATTGACCATTGACCCTAAACTTTAGGAATCAAATTTAGCCGTTGATTGGAGGGCAACATGTGGGAATCAACGATGACCATTGATGATCGTGTAGCCCTAATCTCAAGGCTCTATAAATACCCTTATTCATCTTGCAAGAATGGTGTGTGCTACAAAAAATTGAGAGAGATGGCCAAAGAGAGAAGTAAGCAATAAACCTAGGGAAAAAGAGAGGTGAACGGTAAAGAGGAGGCAACCACCATGCAAGGTGCAGCCAATCAAGGAGAGTGCAATATCCACCAAGGAAAGAAGGCAATGCAGCCAACAAAAGAGAGGAAGAAAGAAAGCAAGGGGCAGTTGGCCAAGGAGAGTGTAGTATCCACCAAGGAAAGAAGGTAAGGCAACCAGCCAAGAAGAGAGCAGTCGCACATTTAGGAGGCTTCCCTGCACTAGCAGCATATCCAGGAGACTTCCTCGTAGCAACAACACATCCAGAGGCTTCCTAGCAGCAACAACTGGTCCAGAAGACTTCTCAACAAGCTCAATAGGGTATACTAGCACTAGCAACACGTCACTGCACATCTAGGAGGGTATACCAACAACAGCAAATGTCCTTACAGGTCCAGGAGGGTATACCAACACCAGCAGCACGTCCTTGCACGTCCAGGAGGGTATACTAGCAACAACAGCACTTTCCTACATGTCCAGGAGGGCATACTAGTAGCAGTAGCACATCCCTACATGTCTAGAAGATATACCAGCACCTTAGGAGGCTTACCAATAGTAGAAGCACACTCAAGAATAAAGTAAAAAAATAAGAATATGCAGCAATAAGTTCGAGAATCAGTAGCCACTTGTAGAAAGTGTAACAACAAGTCTGGAAATCAACTAGCAAACCAACAGCAATGCAAGAAATTTGCTACAACACACAGGAAAAGTAGCAGCAGCATGAGAAATCTACTGCAGTGCACAGGAGAGCAACAATGGTGCGAGAAAACTACTACAGTGCGCAAAGAGAGCAATAGCAATGTGAGAAATTGCTACAACGCGCGAGGAAAATAATAGCAACACGAGAAAATAGCTGCAATATGTGGGAGAGCAATAGCGATGCCTGAAAAAATTTTGTAGCACACTAGGAAAGCAATAGCGGTGCGAGAAAGAAGTAATAGCACTCACAAATAGCAGCAGCAGTGTGAGCTGATAGCAGGAGCAACATGTGAGGACAACAGTTGCAGTGCATGTAAACAGCAGTAGTGGCTCGTGCAGATAGTAGGCACAGTTTATGTTGACAGCAAGTGTAGCTAACGTGGACAATAGGTACAACTTATGCAAACAATAGGTAGAGAGTGCAGATAGTGGCCACATAGCAAGCGCGGACAGCCAGTGCAGAAAGGGTGGACAGTGGGCACAACGTCCATGGACAGCAGGTGCAAAGAGCGCGGATAGCAAGAGTGCAGATGGTGGGCACAGCATGGGTGGACAAAAGGTGTAAAGGACGCGGATAGCAAACACAAAAAATATGGATAGTAGGAGCAGTGTGTGCGGACAACAGGTATAGCACACATGGACAGTAGGCACAGTGTGTGCAAACAATAGGCACAGTGCACCCAAACAGCTAGTGTAATATGTATGGACAGCAAGAGCATAGATAGTAGGCATAGCACTTGTGGACAGCAAGAGCATAGATAGTAGGCATAGCACTTGTGGACAGCAAGCAACAGTGGTAGTGTGTGCAGACAACATTAATAGCACCCACGGATAGCAACGATAACGCTCATGGACAACATTAGCAGCTCATATGGATAGCAATGACAACGTATAAGGACAGTGATAACAGCACGTATGGACAACAATAACAGCACATGCTAGCAACGATAATAGAATGTGCAAGCAACAATAGCAACACGTGTAGGTAGCAATAGTAGCAAGTCCGGTAGCTTGCAGTAGCAAGAGGAGAAAGCATGCTCGACAAAAGGTCTAATAACTTTTAGCAACAGAGGAGGAAACATGCTTGATAGTAGGTCTGGTAGCTTGCAGCAGCTAAGAAAAAAGCATGCTCGGTAGCAGGTCTAACAACTTGGAGGAGAGATCCTGCCATGGCAGCAAGTGAGACAACACCGGCAATAAAGGATGGAGAAAATCCATATTCTATTATAACAATCTATACACATTGAGTAATCGTTCTCTAGGAAAGGTTTTTCCATAAACTCTTGATAATTTGTTTAACAACAGGGTGCGATACCCTTGGAGTGATTGGAAGATCATTGTAAGTAGTTAAAGAGTGATCCTTCCACAACTAAATTGTATCCTTTGATAACAAAAGTGGATTGTGTAATTTAGGAGGGATCCTATCACACTGTAGACGTAACTCACACATTATGGGTGAATCACGTAAAAATTTTCATATGTGCTTGGGTGTTTATACATTGATTTATATTCGTATTGTCGCGCTCACATAAAGGAGAAACATAAAAATTGGATTATCAGTTCTAATAAGCCACAAAGGTTAAATTATATCGATTTGTAAAAAATGCATATTCACACTGATTCACCCTCCTCTCAGTGTGAGACCTAAAATAGTCCTTATCAATTCCGTAAAAACCTGGAATAAGCAATTGTAACCATACATTGAAAAGGTGGAATTACAATAAATACCTTACTCTTCTCATTTATAAGATACACTATTGAATTAAAAGTTCTCTTTTGCAAAGTTCTCTCTCTCTCTCTTTCTCGTGCCTTTAATTTTCTATCCTCTTTTTAGCCTTTCTTGGATCCAAGTCACTTCACTTAAACTCTATAAGACTTACTTAGTTCATCTTTTCTCACATGGTGTCTAATTGTCACGCAGGTTAGCACGATCTGAGTCTAACTTTATAGCACTTAGGCTTGATTTTTTTTGGACTTCTTTAGCCAAGGCCTTATACTAAGACAAACTCAATTGGAATATACCAAAATAGTCCCTAAAACCAAAAGGCATTTAGCATCATTTATTTATTTTGGAGGTCATTCTTGAAAAAATACTATATTTTTAAAAATTAATTATCTTATCCACACATATATATATAATCAAAGAATTATATATCAAACAAAAAAACTAATTATAAGTCGTTGTCAAAATGAAAACCTCAACAAAATTTGCTTAGTAGTGGTGAGGCCTATGGCATTGGAGTCCATATAGATGTGTAGATTAGATTATGTATAAGTAAGATAACATATTTGTAAGCACATTAAGATATAATTAATAAAATAATATAGATATTGTTATAATAATATACAAAATAAATTAGTGAAGGGGCATAAAAATCACACATAATTATTATTATAATATAAAAATGAGTTAACAAAGAGACATAAAAATAAAATTATTTTATTTTATTTTATTAAATATATTTAATTGTAATCATCGTATCACATCTACTTCTATGTCTAGCAAGTATTTTGTTAGTACATATTCACATACATTTATATCATTGAAGGTGCAACAAAAATATTTTGGTGGACTTATTTATGTAGTTTTCATAAGATTTAGGATTTCTTAAAAAATTATGATAAGCCTCTTTATTCAGAATTTGATTTGAATTTATGATCAAATTTTTTCAAGTGAAGAAATTGACATAAAATGAGTACATCATAACTTCATAAATTAAAGGGATTGTCATAAGTCTATAAAAAAGAACTAAAAAAATTGAGTTTTAATGTATAATTTTACTATTCATACATTATGTATATGTATTTTTAATTAATTATTAAAATATTATTTTATTTAAACTATAATATTTTTTAATTAGTTAGATGACTTTACTTATAAATATTTATAAGCATAATAATTAAATCATCTTAATGAATAAATATTTCAACAAAAATATCAACTTTATCTCTATCTTTTTGTTTGAGAAACATTATTTTTTAAATTTAACTAAATATTAACTTTTTTTTCACTTAACCTTGTGACACGTGTCCTTTTCTCATGCAAAATACTACGTAAGCAAAACAATAACCCAATTACATGCCCATAAATGCTTAGCACTAGTTGGTGTTAAATTCAATAAATTTGACCCAGATTTTAACCCTTTTACAAATAGAACAAAACCCAAATTCAACAAGCTTTATACATTCTGAAACATTGAAATCCTAAACATCAAATAGAACTTATATGAGAAATGAAACAAAAATGCTCAAATAACACACCTAGCTTAAAACATTCCTAAATGGGGCTTATATTAATGAGAAATAATAAAACAAGTAATATTTTAGGGATTATATGGAAACTCAAATAAATTGCAACATTTTTATTATGTGTAAGGTTTTATTTTTGCATTCAGCCACTCGGTTTTGTTACGATGTTTTTGGAATTGAAAATTTGTGGGAAATTCTTTAGGTATTACAAACTTTTCAAAGCTCTTATTCTTAAATTCTCCTCTGTAGTCGCTTCTAATTGAAATAATGGAGTATCCTATCTCATTTTGCAATTGCTTGTAAAGTCTCTTAGTTGCTTTTAGTGCCTTGTCCTTATGTGTAAGGAATAAGATCTATGTAAACCTAATGTAATCATCTATTATGACAAATGCATAATACTTTTTACCTATTTGTCTAACTAACAAATGTTGTAAAGTTTATCTTTCTTAAATTTTAGCTTGCCTAACCCTGTTATAAGATTATAGTTGTTTGGCTTGGATAATAATTTCTAACTTCTATATCCCAAGAACCCATGTCATATATTGAAGACTCTTCTTTTATAGAAGTTAAATGCTTGATATTTTGGCTAGTAAGGGAGTGAAGATCAATAACATAAATACTATCATATCTATCTACAGTAAAAAAAGATTCATTTGTTTTGAAATTGAAAACAACATACACATTGAGCTTATGAGAAATTTTGTAACCACTATCACAAAACTAATTAATGCTAAGCAAATTGAATTTAAGATCATCAATTAAGGGGATATTATTAATAGTAGGAGAACTTCCTTTGTCAATCCTTTTAATGCCAATTATCTTACCTTTAACATTTTGTACAAATGTTACATTTTCATTATTAATTACTTTGAATGAATGAATTTTTTTGCATCGTCAATCATATGTTTGGAGTATCTATTATCCAAGTACCATTTATTTTTTCTTTATTTAGTTTTTCAAACGTAACTATATAAGTTTTATCATGTTTTTGGTACCTAAATTTGTTTAGGTCCTTTGGGGTAAACTTTGGTACTTTTTGCATCACCATAAAAATTTCTCATGCCATGAATGCTTTTTTTAATGTTATATGTATGAATTATATGTCTAAAATCACTCTAATAATGACATCTAATATGATATTTTTCATGTGAGAACAAACATGGTGCTTTAATAAAAT
The DNA here is from genome assembly GCA_020615895.1 of Ceriops decandra. Classification (NCBI taxonomy): domain Eukaryota; kingdom Viridiplantae; phylum Streptophyta; class Magnoliopsida; order Malpighiales; family Rhizophoraceae; genus Ceriops; species Ceriops decandra. The sequence continues at coordinate 8,861 of JAHLGO010018636.1, read as the reverse complement.
TATGCATACAAGATTGACAAGCAGGGGAAGAGGTAGTGGTCATACCACTATATGTATGGTGGCTATGACAAAATGATTTTCTAGTCAAACTATGAAAGGCTCTATTTTGCTATAATACATATTCATATACAAATGTATGATTTTTACTTCTAGATAATGGGGACACATATGATCTTGTGCGGGAAATTATGACTTAAACTTTATGCAGATGAGTGATTAGAGCTTTAACATAGATTAATCTTGAAGCACAAAGTTACAAGTCAAGGTTTTTTTTTTCCCTTTACAAACTTTAAAAGAAAATTTTAAAGGTTTTCATTTTCCTTTTTAGATAAAGATTTTCCTTTTTAAACTTGTTTAAATTATTCATTTTTTGCTTTTTAGAATCTTATTATCATGCTCTATTACTTTAAATTGAGCATTAAATCATTAAATTTGGTTGCTTATTTGAACATTTTTTGGTTTATGCATTCAAACATGTTAATCATCTCAATATCATCATATGAGTCATAATTAGGTTTACCTTGTCATCTTTTCCCATAAACACATATAATTTGCTTCATCAATAGAGAATTCATCATCTGAAGCATTGGAATCATCCCAAATGGCCTTATATGCTTTCTTAATTGGCTTATTACCTCTTTTTTTTGCTAGGACAATTTTTTATAATGTATCCAGGTTTGTTATGCTTGTAACTAACAATTTCTTTCTTTTATTGAGCATTATTTTTGGTCAGTCACTTGAATGAATTTTTACTATAATGCTTTTTTCCTTTTTAAAAATTTAGCAAATTTTCATGAAAGCAAGCATCATGAACTCTTTTTGATCTTGTTTGTTGAATGAGCTATCATCTTTATTGTCAGCATTTCTAGCCAAGGTGAAGAACTTAAATGTTGATCCTTTCTTTTTTTTCATTACTTTCTTTTTTTATATCATTTTTATATGAGTAAGGAACCCATTGATTCATTTAGGAGTAATGTGTTTTGGTCGTTTGATTATGAAATTGCAATCATCTTTGATTTGATAATTTTGGAAGTGACTTAAGTAACCTTTTGACAAATTTTATATTATCAAGATTCCTTCCAAGATTTCTCAAAGAATTAATAATGTTAGTAAATCTTGAATACATTTTAGTAATATTTTTATTAATTGTTTATTTAAAATAATTCATACACATGCATAAGAATATTAATCCTAATGTCATTGGTTTAGGTGGTTCCCTCATATATCAACACAAGATTGTCTTATATCTTTTTAATTGATTAACAATAAGAGATATGGTTATATTCATTTAGGATTATAACACAATAAAGTAAGTATTTGACCTTAGAGTTAAGATTTTGGTTTTTGAAATCTTCTAATCACTCTTGGATTTATGCACGGTGACTCCATTTTTTATTTTGGTAATTTTTCTAAGATCTTGAGAAATGATTTACCAAACAATAAAGTCAAAACATTTAAAGTATATGGTTATTCTATTTTCAATAATTAAAATTTGTGTCATCAAAGATTAGAGATCTAAGAAGGTTATTGCCTGTGGGGTAACACATAGGTAGAAAGGAAGTCATGGATTAGCTTTACGCATTAAAGTTGGTGATTTAGAGATCAAGTTTTGATACCAATTTTTAGTCCTAAAAATACCCAAAAGAGGAGGTGAATTAGACTAACAAAAGACACATGCCTATATTGTATGTAGTGTGAAAAATAAAATGATTGTAATAAATAAAAATTTAATGTAATATGCAAATGGATTAATGCAATTACAATAATGTTAATATTAACTAAAGATTAAAAAAATAAATTAAATAAATTTAATTCATACGACTAGTAACTAACTTACATAAAAAAAAATAATTAAAATATGTTATAATGAAAAGTTTGCTAAATGTATGTGCTATAGTGAAAAAAGGCTTATGACCCTTATTCTTACATCTTCTCTCTAATATTGTCATCTTAAGAATTTTGAATCTATTATCAAACTCACCAATAGAAAGGAGACTAATTACAACAATAATGTGATTGTTGATCATAGCTACATAAAGTCGATGATTTTGTTACAACATACTTACATAAATATGTTTCTCAAATTCTTAATCTCTTAATCTATCAACCTTAAAATACTCATACTATTTTCTTTAGAACTTTACATCCTCTTAACAAATTTTCTCTTATATGCACTCTTTATTGTTTGAATGAAAAATGACTTAATATAAGCTTTATAGTCTTTCTAATTTTACTACTACAAATGATGTTATTTATAGATTAAAAGTAACTAAGATCCTAAAAAAAGAAAAAGGAGAGAGCCATTATAGATAAATGCCTATTGGAAATTGAAAAATAAGAAAGCATGGTCTTATTGGTGTATTTCCAAATCAAAATCATATTGTCCCATTAGTTTATTAATAAATCAAAATTGCATTATCTTGTTGGTAAATTTCAAAATCAAGAAGGTATAGTCCTATTGGTGTATTACAAATTCAAAATTGCATTGTCTTCTTAGTGAATTTTTGATTTGGAAAGTGCAATGCAATTTTGAAAGAGCACAAATATGACAAACTAATTTTGATTTTGGAAATACACCAATAGGACCTCGTCCTATTAGGAATGCCTTGCTTACAATAGATAGCTCTTTAATTCTTAAAATTCCAAAATCCCCTTTTTAGGATTAAAATCCGAGACCTCAATGACAAAAGTATAAGTTCTTAATCAATAAGGTATCCTGAGGAACACATTTATTGTATTTACATGTATGGATGCTCTAAATTTTAAAGTATTACATGTAGATTTTTCCCAATTGTCTAATGGCCAAGGGGACCCAATTATTGTCGAAGACTTTTTCTAACTACATTAAAGTATTGACAACAATAAACAAAAGTTTTCTCCTTAATAACTAGAAATCTTGTTTCAATCCTAAGGACTAAATTAAACGCATCTAAAGCTTTAATCTTAGAATGAATAGAAAAAGAAATTACCAAAGTATGTTATTAAAATCCCAAAAAGTCAACAAAACTTTTTGGTTCATTCATTACATTTATAAGGTACTAAGTTCACTAGTAAAGCACCCTAAACTAATTAGGCCTCCCAATTTCAACTTTAACTTTAAAAAAATCTTATATAACTACCAACTCCATGTTTGTACTAAGTGTAGTTCCAGAAGAAATAGAAGGGCAATCGACAATAAAATATAGAGTTTTCTAGTTTAGAAGAATCATAATGCCTTAACATAACAAAAGGAGAGGATTATGTTAAATTAGATAAAAAGGATAGAGGATTGGCCACTGGGATATTTTAGAAAACCCTAGTGTTAGAATCTTCTCTAGCACTCTTCATTTACTTTAATCAATAATGCATTTCTTCTAAAGACAAATAACAGTTGTGTAATCATCTGTGCCCAAATTTATACACCTAATGTCATTCTAGTACATCATCTTATTGATATCACTCCTAACAAGTTCAAAGCTAATCTTGAACTAAAAGATGAAATGGTAGGAAGTGCTAAGCATTCCATGAAGCATAAAGTTGACCCTTAATAGCAAAAATTTAAGGCCATTAAAAGGGATGATGTTCATGCACTTTTAAGTGCATTTTATCTTTGTCTCATTCATGATGTAGTCCTTCTACCAACATTTAAGATTCCAAAATTTAAAAAGTAGAATGACATAAGATAACTTGCAAACCACTTGACTATGTATATTTAAATGATAGTAATATATGCTTATGACAGAAAACTCTTAATGGATTTCTTCCAAGATAATTTGATGAGTGTGGCTTTCCATTAATACATTAAGTAAGACTAAAAATATGTCAGAAGTTGAAAAGAGCTTATAATTACCATTAAGGTTAAATTTAAGTATATTTCTAAGCTAAAACATATACTGATGGATCTTTAAGTCGTGAAAAAGAAATTCAAATCAACTTTTGAGTAAGTTGCTCAATAATGATACAACATAGTCTTTTATGTTTAACCTTTATTGTTCGAAAAAAGAATTGTTCTAAACTTTTCTTAGTACATTGAAAGCCCCTTACAATTATAGGACAATGATACTATTGTTGACTTTACACAATTCAAGAAAATTAACATGATCAAAAAGAAAGAAGGTAAGGTCTAGGTGGCTAAATATGATAATTGGTTAGCACTGTGCCTTGTTTACCAGTCATGTAGTAACCCATAAGGGTAATTTAATCATTAACGATCATATCAGCCTCATAGCATGACAATCCATTTGTATAGCAAACCTCTTGATCACAACGTCCTCAGTAAAATGTCCATGCACTAACACCTTTGGGTAACCAAGTAGAACCTAAAAAGAAAGAAAGAAGGAAAATAGATCTTATATTAATGTCTTATTAAGAGTTATTGCCTTAACTCATCCAAAATGAGTTGGTTACCTTTATAGCTAAAAAATAGTTAAAATTGCCTTAGTCTAACTAGTACGATTTCAATGCCTAGCAAAACTACCATGGTTGAAAAATTAGACAATCTATTGACAATTGTTAGACACTTAAAAAAGTAACTTTTAAAGAGATAGAGGTTAGAGGTTGGATATAGTCTAAGAGTTGAGAAAAGGAGGTTGGATTGACTTTTCAAAAACATTTATAAAGCATAATGTTAGTTCCAATCTCCTTCTTAATCATAAGGTGTTAAATTAAATTGAGGAGTGCTTAGATAATGGCTACCAAATTGAGGTGTTAGCTCATAAGAGTCCACTTTTTCACCATATGAAAAACCTAGGGTCACCAAAAATATTTCATTCAAACCACTCAAATTCCATCTAATCCTCCAACACTTTATTGCCTTTATCAAAATGAAAAGGTAATCTAGTGAGATTACAACTATCAAGTGGATTCTCACAGTTAAACATTGATACCAAAGTCAACATCTGTAGCAGCATTTGACATTGTAAGGCTTAAAGGCATTACTCGAAGCAAGAGATGGCACACTGTAGGATATATGAATGAGCCTAAGGAAAGAGAAGGCTATTATGATTTCAAATGATGTCAAGGAAATCATGCTTTAAAATGCTAAGGGAGCAAAGTCATCTAGCAAATATAACCTCAAGTATAAAGAAACTGTTGTTAATAAAAACAACAAGATGTTCTTAAAATATATTAAGTAGAATAAGTACAATATAATCGAGCAACTTAATTGAATCCTAACCAAAATCTCAATCCTCTCTATGCTAATGGACTTTGAGTTTCATTGAAAGTCCTTATTGCATATTCTTAATTAGGCGTATATTTCACTTAAAATTTCCTTAGGCAGCTTTGACCACTTCATCAATAGTATCATAACAAACAATTACATCTTATTTTCAGATAAAAAGTTCCCAATTAAAAGGCATAACTATATTATGGTGTTGTATATTTCAGTCATTTGTCATGACTGGAACATATTCTATATTCTTATTGACAATGAGCCATCCTTAAATGTCATGCCTAAAGATATATTAAAACAATTACTAATTGACATTTCCATTATGACATTAAGTCATATGATCGTTCAAGCATTTATTGGCATAAGATGAAAGGTTACAAAGACCATTAGATTCTTAATATAAGTAGGACTATGCATTTTTGACATATCCTTCCAAGTCATAAGCATTAAGACTACCTATAATTGTCTCATAAATTACTTGTAAATCCATGTCATAAAATCCATTCCTTCCACTTTTTATAAACATATAAAGTTCATCATAAGTGATCAGTTCATCGCAACTTGTCTTTAGACCTCTATGAATGCCTTATGTTTAAGAAGTTAAAGAAGTCACTACGATAATAATTGCTAACATTTCTCATTTATAGATGGATATTTGCTAGTGGTACGAGGTAAAGATCAACCTTTTTAAGAGAGGACACACCTATCCTCTTACTAGAAACTTCTGTCTCAACAATGATTTCCCGTGAGAAGTTTGACATATCTAAAATAGGGGTAGTGACTTAAGTCGATTTTAGCTATAAAAATGTCTCTTGCGCTTCAGTTTTCCAATTAAAGGAAATGTTCCTTTTAAGATGTCGATTAAAAGGTTAAGTGATCCAGGCATACCTTTAGACAAATCACTAGTGATAGCCATTGAGGCCTAAGGAGCCTTATAGCTAGTTCAGGTTAGTGAGTAAAGGTCAACTCAGAATTGGCTATACCATTTTAGGGTTCTATGTCATGCCAAAGGTCAAGATCATGTGGTTAAGGTATTTAACTTTCATTTGGGTGAAAAAACATTTACTCCATTTAATGAAAAGCTTATGTTGTTAAAGCATTTGTAAGGATTGATGTATATGTTATAGATATGCCTCCTTTATCATACTATAGACCAAAATGCCATTAAAGAAGATGAGAACGAATTTCCAAAGGAATGGCCAAAAAATCATCATTCATAAAGCTCTAAAAAGTCATTAGTTCATTAGTTAAGAGTGAAAGGGAAGCATTAAAAATTCAAAAGGTTTGTTGTGTGTTTTGAATGCTATTTTTGGTATGTTGGTCAAATGCATTCAGATTTAGTGGTAGTTCAACGTTAAATCAATTTTAAAGAATAATGTTACTCCCCTTGGTTCGTCTAGTATTTTTTTAATTAGTGGAATTAGAAATTTATCTTTAACGATGATGTTGTTTAGCACCTAATAATCCATGCAAAACTACCATACATAGTGCTTCTTTACCATGACAATTGACGATACAAATGGGGTGGGTATCAATATGAAATGGTGTTAACAAGTTGGGCTCAGTGAACAAATCCATATATTCTTCTAATAAAGACTTTAAAGTCATCTTACTAGGCCCTAGAATTAACCTATCCGATATTGCTAAGTGCTTGCATAATTTTAGGCCTTAATCACCATCGTCACTTTAGAGTTACATCAATACCACATAAACTAAGTGAACTAAAACATTTAGCAACCCTTGGTCATCAATTCACTTAATTATTGGTGAGCCAACATCCCTTAAAATGTGCCTTTTACCCTCTATCTTGAACTTTGTATGCAACTATTTGAAATTTCAACAAATATGTACCAACATTTTTAGCCATTGGACCCTCAGCACTAGATTATAGCTTCCCAAAGGTAGGATGTGCACTTTTGAGAAGAACATGCTTCCTAGTAATTTCTATCGAAAGTCCAAATAAACCTTTGTATAATTAACACGACTTTTATTCACCACTTTTACATATAAGCCAGTTGTTGGTTTAATCAAGCACCCTATCCTTTTTGTTGTCTTTGAATCCAAGAAGTTATGGGTACCCTTAAAGTCAATAAGAGTGTAAAGGGCCTCAACATTCACTTGTATTATGACTCATATAATCCTACATGATTGCACTCCAATTCTAGTGATCACATGCATAAAAATGTAAACCTACTCCTTTTCCCCTTTATTGGCTTCCTAAAAGTCTTGAATATCCCCCTGAATTTTCTCTACATCTTTACCCATTTTAATGAAAAGAGGTTCCTTTAACGATATTTATAGTTGTGTTCATATTTTTATCACACCATAAATAAAGGGTCTTAGTATATTTGTCATTAAACTCTACGTTACTCCTCACTCTTAAGTTCTTAAGAGGCTATGACTCTTTACCCATGCTGATTGTAAGTATCATGGTAGTGGTATGACCTTTAGTAGCCTTTGCAACAGTTGCCTTAGTAGCCTTGGAAGGAGTAGGCAACAAGGACGAAAGCTTTGAGGTGAACCTCATTTTGTGTTGCAAAGTGGTGATTATTGCTTCTTATAGCTTGGTGAGGGCAAATTTGTTTATAATTAGTTTATCATTAACATTTATAGAGGATTGCTTACTCGAGTCTGTTGAAGAATATGTTGATGGTGTAGTCCTTTGACAAATTGACCCAATTGAGTAGGATGTCAAATTGATTTTGAAATTCAACCACCAGGTGGTCTTGTTTGAGGTGTAATAACTCGAACATCAACTCATCAAAAGCCTTGAGACTAAAACAAGCCAAGATTAGTTAACAAATTTTGATTACTTCATGGTTACTCTATTTTTGGTTTCATTTTGACTTGATTTTGGTACTATTGCAGTCTCACGTCGTCGAGTTGGTTGAAGATAGTCTTAACTTTCACATCCTCCAATGTATTGTTGAGACTAAAAGAGTTTTCACATAGATAAAGTTAATTTTGAAGGTTATCCATGAAAAGACAAAGGAACTCATCTTTTAAGTCCTGTCCTCTCTCCCCGTATAAATTGTATGCTCAGATTCATTGATTAGCGAGAATGTGCCACTTTTGGATCATGGCAAGGAATTGCCGTAGTTTTGAGATATCATCTAATATTGTCTAACGTTGTTGTACCTAAAAAAAAAAAAATACACTTTGGCCACCAAAAATCATTTGTTACCTTCCACTCTATTATTATTATTATTTATTTATTTATTCATTTTATTAAAGATTTTTTCTTTACTGTATAGAGTATGCAATAAAATTTTTCTAAATAAATAAATGAGTACAAAGATTAGTGACAACAATAGTAAGAATTATAGAATAAAAATAATTCATATTAATTTAGAAAGAAAAAATTTTTATAAAATTAGAATTTACAGCCCATATGCAGCACCCTCTGCTATCTAATGGGCCAATCCACCAAATAAATCTTCTAACCACTGTAATTTTCCATAATTTCCTATGGATTGGGCTTGTCTGGACCCAAATTCAGTCAACTCGACCTTAACAAGTCAAGGTCAAGCCATGATCCAATTAAATATTGCCAACTGCCCCACCGACTAACCTTCCGCGAGAGAGCAAGATTGAAACGGCAAGATCTGAAGAGCGCTCAATGGCAACAAATATTAGTGAGAGATGCAGGGAACATACAAATGGGGCTGGTAACTATTATTATTAGGTCATGGATGGCAGTGATATTGGT
>JAHLGO010018626.1:0-16652 GCA_020615895.1 Ceriops decandra | reverse complement strand
AACTCATACTGCATCAACAAAACGGTAAAACTAGAGATACTAATATCTTTCTTTAATAAAGAAAATGTTCAGCAAACAAATAAATTTTACGAGCACAAATAGTGCCCATCAAATTTTATCATGCAATAATAAGCTAATTAATGTAATTAGCATGTTACAATTTAATTAGCTGCAAAGAATTTTCATAAACTTGTTCCTAAGTCTTGGTTCCGTAATTAATAGGAATTAAATATTAGATTAATGGCTGAATTTTGTTGCAACCAACGTAACACTGACCCACGGTGGAATTAACATGTTTTGACATCAACTTTGGGAATCCTGCAACCGAGCCTTGTGTGTGTGTGTGAGAGAGAGAGAGAGAGATAGAGAGAGAGAGAGTTCTTCTCAAGCACTTGACACATTCCAGGCCACTGTCATACCCCACTTTTGGCCAGGACCTGTAGCCAAGAAAACAATGGGTTGCCACTTAAATTGTGCTTAAAAGGATTAAACTTTTTTTTTTATTATTTTTTCAATGCAAGCCTAATGTCAGGAAAAGATCAGTAGGATTATTATGGGCAATCAAAAACTAATGCAGTCTCGTCTCATCAAACAGGGTCGACGATACAAACTCTTTATGCCGAAAGTTTCAATGTAAATGCAACAAAGATTCCATCATTCCCCCCAGTCCTCAGGGAGGAGGGTGACGGCACAGAGAGAGAAACTAACTCTCAAATAATTCATGGCTTGGTACATTCATGCACGAACGTTAAACTGACGAAATAAAAATATAAATTAATTACAAATTTCTAAGGTTGGCAAGAGGTAAAATTTCATATTAGAATGACAAGATGTCAAGCAAACTGAATTAATACTTACCATTATTACACCGTGAGTTCTCCGATAACTTAACTTTCTTCATTTTAATAAATCTTATCACTCTTTATCAGGATTAGAATACGAGACTTACAAAAGTATAAAAATTTTAGCCATCGGATTGTCATAAGCAACACTTGCTAATATTTTTTAACTAACTAAACACACTCAACGCGGTAAGAGCTGATTTAAAGTTCATTTTCAAAATACACATATAGATACAATGGCATTTGCATGCGTAATGTGGATACAACACAATGGCACTCGCGAAAACTGCCGAATGCTGACTTCAGATAAACATCGTTAAAATTGATTCCGATTAATCAGTTCACACTACTGTCCAAAAGACTTTTACAGTGTGAACATGATGTAACCGCTGCAACCTATCGTTCACACTACCGTCCAAAGATTTTTGCAGTGTGAACCTGATGTAACCGTCACAACCTACTGTTCACACTACTGTCCAAAAACTTTACAGGCCATTTGTCTCCTCCTCCTGTAGTATAAATACCTACAAGTTATGTAACAAAAAAAAATAAGAGGAGAGAGTAGTGTAGTGTAATCCGGTGTAAAAAAATCTATAGAAATTAAAACTTACAAATATAAAGATACGTTAGAGGTTAAAATCTGTAACTCGGCAGCACTGTAGTATCGACAGGACTGTAGCGAAAAAATTGTAATTTGTTTATTTTTCGTAGAGTTCTGAAGCACGATGGCTGATCCAAAAAGAACTGACATGCAACCTTTGACATCTACCACCAGTTCGTGGCAAAGAAGTTCAATGTCAAATGTAAAATTTGATATTGAGAAATTTAACAGTACAAACAACTTCGGCATGTGGCAATGCGAAGTCCTGGATCTGTTGTTCCGCGAAGGATCAGATATTGCAATGGGGTCCAAACCGGTGAATATTTCTGATGAAGATTGGAGCTATGTGAACCGTCAAGCCTGTGGTACTATCCGGTTGTATCTTGCCAAAGATCAAAAATATTTTGTCATGAAAGAAACGATAGCCTCAAGCCTCTGGAAGAAGCTAGAAGATAAATACATGATGAAAAGTGTAGAGAATCAGCTCTACTTGAAGAAAAAACTCTTTCGATTCCAGTATAAGAGAGGTATGCCTATGATTGAACATCTTAATAATTTCAACAAAATTTTAGCTGATCTGCAAAATCTAGATGTTGATATTATTGATGAGGATAAGGCATTGTTATTATTAAATTCTCTTCTTAAAAGTTATGATCATTTAACCACTACCCTGCTGTATTGAAAGGATGAGGTTAAATTCATAGATATTTCTAATGCTTTGGTGAATAATCGGAAAAAGAATCAGAATGACTCTAGAGAGTTGACACCAGAAGCATTGACTGTAACCCGAGGAAGAGAAGACAAAAGGAGATATGGCAGATCTAATGGGCGAAACAAATCTCGCTCAAAATCCAGAGGAGAATTAAGAAGAAGACTGGCAAAAGATGAATGTGCCTACTGTCACCAGAAAGGGCACTGGAAGAAAGACTGTCCAAATAAGGATAAATCTGCTGTAAATGTTGCAAAGGAAGCTGACGATAAAGAAGACTGATAGATGTCAGATATGTTCCAGATTTGAAGAAAAACCTCATTTCACTGGGGGTCTTGGACAACAGTGGATACAAGGTGATCATAGAAGGTGGAGCCTTAAAAGTTGTACGAAGTGCATTCTTGGGAATAAAAGGTACTCGACAGGGAAACCTATATTTCATAGATGGACATACAGTTACAGGAAGAGCAGCTGTTGCCAAAGCTTCTAACAATGAAGCACCTGATTGGTCCCAACTCTGGCATATGCGCTTAGGACATGTTGGAGAGAAGGCCTTGCAGAATTTGGTGAAACAAGGCCTACTGAAGGGAGCCAAAAGTGGAAAACTTGACTTTTGTAAGCACTGTGTCTTGGGAAAACAGACACGAGTCAAGTTCGGCACCGCCATTCATTTTACCAAAGAAATATTGGATTATGTTCACATTGATGTATGAGGACCATCAAAGAATTTATCTTTGGGAGGTAAAAATTATTTTGTTACCTTTATTGATGATTTCTCACGTTATGTTTAAATGTATATGATGAAATACAAGGATGAAGTTCTAGACATATTTCTTCGATGGAAGAAGATGATTGAAACCCAAACCGGCAGGAAGATCAAGAAACTTCGCTCAGATAATGGTGGAGAATACAAATCAGATCCCTTCAAGTAAATCTGTCATGAAGAAGGGATAATCAGACATTTTACAGTTCCTGGAACCCCACAACAAAACGATATAGCAGAAAGGATGAATTGTACTCTGGTGGAGAAAATGCGATGTATGCTTTCTCAATCTAGCTTGAACAAAGCATTCTGGGCAGAGGCTTTGATGTATGCTTCCTATATTGTCAATCGGTTACCTACTTCTGCACTTGATGGAAAATGTCCCAAAGAGGTATGGTCTAGACAACCTATTTCAGATTATGATCGGATACATATATTTGGATGTCCTGCGTATTTCCATGTTACAGAATCCAAACTGGATCCTAGAGCCAAGAAAGCTATCTTCTTAGGCTTTAATGAAGGAGTTAAGGGATTCAGACTTTGGAATCCTGAGTCAAAGAAGATTGTCCTAAGTCGAGACGTAACATTTGATGAATCGGCGATGCTGCAAAGGACTACTACAAAGGAGAAAGAGAATCAAAACTCTTTCCAACAAGTGGAGTTTGAGACTAGAAAGGAGCCAAAGGAGTATCTTGATGACCAGGAGGATAACTCAATTAAGGTGGAGGTTCCATCACTAGCACCAGACCAACAACCAGAGTCCATTGCCACTCACAGACAAAGGAGGGAGATCTGAAAACCTGCTAAATATACTGACATGGTGTCATATGCACTGCCAGTGACAGAGGATGATATTCCCAACACCTTCAAAGAAGCTGTTCAGAGTATGAAGAGTGATAAATGGAAGCTGGCTATGGATCATGAGATGCAGTCACTTCACCAGAATTAGACGTGGAAATTAGTACCACTTCCATATGAAAAGAAAGCTATTGGATGCAAATGGGTCTATGCTAAGAAGGAGTGCGCCTCTGAAAAGGAAAGTACCAGATATAAAGCCAGACTAGTAGCAAAAGGCTATGCTCAGAAGGAAGGAATAAACTATAATGAAGTGTTTTCGCCAGTGGTCAAACATTCATATATTCGGATCCTATTGGCTCTAATATCTCAATTTGACTTGGAGTTAACTCAACTCGATGTGAAGACAGCATTCTTGCATGGCAACTTGGAAGAAGAAATCAATATGTTCCAGCCTGAAGGTTTCAAAATCACCGGGAAGGAGAATTGGGCTTGCAAGCTAAGCAAGTCACTGTATGGCTTAAAGTAGTCACCTAGACAGTGGTACAAATGGTTTGATAGCTTTATCTAGAAGCAGAAGTACATATGTAGTCAGTTTGATCATTGTGTTTATCTGAAGAAACTTCAAGATGGTACGTTTTTATATTTGCTCCTATATGTTGATGATAGGTTAATTGCATCTAGGAGCAAGGTGGAGATCGACAAGCTAAAGGCCCAATTGAGCTCATAATTCGAGATAAAGGATCTTGGAGAAGCCAAAAAGATTCTTAGTATAGAGATCAAGCATGACAGAGAAAGGGGCACAGTCTGGTTAACTCAGACTCAATATCTAAAAAAAGTACTCCAGCGGTTTGGTGTAAATGGCAAGACTAAACCCGTTAGTACTCCATTGGCCTCACATTTCAAACTAAGTGCATTAATGTCTCCAAATACAGATGATGATCGAAGACAAATGAATAATATTCCATATGCTAATGCTGTTGGATCCTTGATGTATGCAATGGTGTGTACACGACCTGATATTTCACAAGCTGTCAGCATGGTAAGTCGGTATATGCACAATCTCGGTAAAGGACACTGGCAAGCAGTTAAGTAGATTCTACGGTATATTCAAGGTACTATGGATATTGACCTGAAGTTCCAGAAAAATAAGACTATGACCAATCGTCTAGTCGGGTACGTCAATTCTGATTATGCCGGTGATCTTGACAAGCGTCGATCAACTACAGGTTATATGTTTACTATGTCAAGAGGACCAGTAAGTTGGAGATCAACATTTCAGTCAACTGATACTTTGTCTACTACAGAGGCAGAGTATATGGCGATCACAGAGGTTTTCAAAGAAGTGATTTGGCTTCATGGGTTGATTGAAGACTTGAGACTTATTCAGGAGCACGTTGAAGTCCACTGTGACAGTCAAAATGTCATTTGCTTAGCAAAGAACCAAGTTTATCACTCTCGCACAAAGCATATCGATGTTCGTTTTCATTTTATTCGAGAAATTATAAATGAAGGAGATATTTTGCTACGGAAGATTGGTACAGAAGATAATCCTGCAGATATGCTCACAAAGATTGTTTCAGGAATCAAGTTCCAACACTGCTTGGACTTGGTCAACATTTTTCGGAGTTGTGCACCTTCGGGTCTTGATGCCTTCGGGCATAATGGAGGAACGACGATCATATTTGGATGAAGAATCATTATCAAGGTGGAGATTTGTGAAAATTGACTCCGATTCATCAGTTGACACTACCGTCCAAAGACTTTTGCAGTGTGAACCTGATATATCCGCCGCAACCTACCATTCACACTACCGTCCAAAGACTTTGCAGGCCATTTGTCTCCTCATGTAGTATAAATACTTACAAGTTATGTAACAAAAAAAATAAGAGGAGAGAGTGTTGTAGTGTAATCCGGTGTAAGAAAATCTATAGAGGTTAAAACTTCTGAATATAAAGATATGTTTTTTCTGCGGATGTAGACAAATTACCGAACCACGTTAAATTTTTATGTTTTTCGTGTGTGTATGTTCATTATATTCTAATAAGCGTCTGAAAGAAACAGAACATACCAGCAAACTGAAATACAAATACACGAACGTTAATGTAAAGCGAGAAAAAGAGATGAAATCACCTTTTGGCAGTTTTGCTATGGAGCAACACATTTATGGATTGCTGTAAGTTCCAGCCATCGCCTGACTATTTTGGGGCGTTCTTTATTGACGTGAGCATCTCCCAAAGAGATGTTCGACTGCAGAACAGTGCTTAATAAAACAGTTTGAGGATAGCCGATTACCTACAAATCAATTAATGACATTTCCATTTGAGAATCCTTCAAATGTTCCCCCTAGAAACCTGCCCCAGACCGACCCCCAAGACAAAGAACATTGCAGGATGAAAAAAGGTGCCAACAGAATTCAGTTGTCGCCAACACAAAAACAAACATTTGTATTTTTAATATGCCTCCACTTAAGGCCTCCCATAAAGAACAGGATGGAAAAAGTACCGTTATACTTTGCTTCCCAGAAAATCCCAGAATATATATGTAATGAGAACCATAACTGACTGCTCCTTGTGTGGCAAGATTTTCTATCAAGTAGTGACAGAATGACCACCCTTGGTGGGAGGCCGGAATTTGATTGGAGGTACTAAAATGGTCTCTAAAAGGAACATAGAGGGTCCTGCATTTTTCCTTCCAGAACCCTGCATCTGAACATCACCCATAAACGAGCAAAGTTGAGGCTCATTTAGCCACAAGAGCTCTAAAATATCCTTAACCTGGCATAAACGAGTTTAAAAGTCCATTCAGAATAAGCTTTATCATACCGGACAATATGAAATATAAGCCTACACATGACAACAATCCATGTATTGAGTATTGACCGAAGCATTTTCAAATATTGGCAGTATGCATACCTAAGATGGCATTAGCGGCCCAGATAATTTGTCTTTATGCTCAATGAACTCGACAGAAGCCAACTTTCCTTTTTTCTTCTGCTTCTTTTTGTTGGGACCATCTAGGTTCTGGGGAGCATAATCTGTATCTTCCACGTCCATCATTCCTTCAGATTCACTGGCTAATGCCCTTGCAATTATTGATTTCCTATCACATTCGTCTGATACTGGCATCTAACATATCAACCTATGGTCCTTAACCAGTGGAGAAATATGGAATGCCCCCAAAAGCAACAAAAAAAAAAAAAAAAAAAGGATTTGCAGTCCAGATTAGATGACTGCATTGGCAGTTAGCCCCTAACAAGGATAACAAGAAACCTATCAATCAGTTATGTGTTTGTTAGAAGCCAACCAAAGATATAAATCTAACTTTGGGCTGTGGATGTCTGTACTCTTAATGGAAATAGGGGAAAAGCAAATAAATTCCGACCAGTGTGGTACAAAACATGAGGTGCGGACTTTTGAAAGGATTTATTGAGTGTAAGATCCAAGTGCATGAATTTGCAAGGTAGTCCAACAAAAAAGTAAATAAATAAATAAAAAGTAATTATGGATCTTCACATGGAAAATCCCCCTAACAATGTTTTATTTAATTTGTTGAACAATTAGTCAATATCAAACAGAATTAGTGGGTGCTGCCGCTAACTTGAGACTCTAAATAACCCATTTAAAGCAAGAAATAACTTAGAAACATTTTAAGGGAAGATAACATAACAATAAGCTCAGACAAAAAGCACACACGAGCTCTGACTTTAGTGTAGGCTATACCCAATAATTTTGTCCAATGTCATAAAGATTATGAAATTACATTCCTGCCAAGTTCCATAGAAAATTTGAGATTATAATGTTGTAGCTCTTTCGTTTTATCTTGTACTGGATATCTGAAAGGAGTGATATTAAGAGGTCAGAGGCCCCCTGCCACAGGGCGTCTCCCTAAAAACAAGAAACTTCAAAAGAAAAAAGAGAGAGACATACGCCTCCGACCCCTCTGCCCGGGTTGCCTCTTACTTTTTTTTTTTTCTTTCTTTTATCCGAAAATTCTATTTAGTTTGGCAGACTGTGACCAGGGCCAGGTGAAAGGTGCCCCTAATTTCATTCTCCATGCCTTTTGACACCCATCTAAACTACTTAAAACATAAACCATCATTTTCTAGCTTTGCTTTTTCCTTTTCTTTTTTTTTTCCCAATCAAGACGCACAAGCAGACCCATCATTCCTATTCTCTTAGCCATTCTCTGGTAGTTCTATGGGAATTTTGCTTTTGCCAGTGAATATAAAAGTAGGCACACGAGAGATTAGGTAAAGTTCTTTGGATAACAAAGTAGACATTAATAATAGAGCCACTCGTTCCAAAACGTTCAATGAGTGATACTTAATTTATACCAATTGTTTGTGATTCAATTCTGTAAAGGTAAAGTTTGCACAAAAATGCGAATATGCACACAGAGGGGAAACCCAACCCAAAAATTTCTTGCTTTAGATACCGTAATCGTAAAGCAATATTGGTAATCACCCGTCATTTTGACCAATATTGCTAAATAGAACTCAAAGTTTCTCTCGATACCTTAATATTGCACTATTACCAATACTGGCCTGTTAAATGAAAAAAAAAAAAAAAAACACACACACACACACACACAGAGGTTAGGCTTCTTATGAGTAGTTATCTCAAATCCTATTAGCTTCTCAAGTGAAATTCATTGAGATGAGCAAAACATGTGCTTAAAATTCATACGTCTTTTTGCTTAGGTGGTAATATCTACGAGTTTGCTCCCATGATCAACTAGAATGGATTTTATCTGCAGTTTATGCGAACCCAAATGCAAGTAAATGAAATGAGTTATGACTAAAACGGGAGAATTTCGTCACTTGTTTACAGCTCCCTTGGTTGCTTCTTGGCTTACCTACATGTTCACGAGAGAGAAGAAGTAGGCGACCCATAGTAACATCGAGGTGCTTGAAGTTCCAAAGCCAATTCAACAATTGCTTCTTCTTTAGTCTTACATTTGGGCCTTAGTGGACCTTGCTTCATTTGGTGTCTTTAGATAGAGGGAGTGAGCCCTACAAATTAGGAAAGAATGGACCTGGGTCTGGTACATCTAACATGAAGGGCTATTTCCTGAAACTTTAGTCTTACATTTTTCCTGAAAACTTATTCAGTTCATCGCCCATTACTTCTTGTTACAAAAGGTGATAATTTGTTAGGCAGAATCCATTAAATTAAGAAACAAGTTGGATTAATCAGATCAGAATATAAGAAAACTAAGTTTTAAAAGTCTTAATCTTAAAACAACACAAAAATTAGATCATAATCAATGTACTTTTTAAAAAATATAAAAAAATAAAGTAAAATTTACTAAAAAATATCTCAAGTTATCACTGAATCCTTGCAAAAAAATTTTAAAAGTACTTATTTTGTTGTACTCGAGGAACATCATATTGTTCTCCATCCAAAGGTTTGACCATGGCTCTCCAAATTAAGTCATTTCGTTTTCAAGCAACATGAAGGCTTTGAGTTTTGAAACTTGACTGTGATCCGCTTTGGGATTTTGTTCCAGAATAGGAAAACTGGATTATGTCTAAAGCATGACCCTTTCTATCTTGGAAATTAGCTTATTAGGTTGACTCAAATATACTTTGCAAATTAAATCACTCAAATGATTTGCATTCTATTAGGCTACTGTTACAATGAGACCATTGTTACCATTATCTCTTTGTGTTCCACACAAAGAAGTCCCTCCTTGTCAACGAGAAAGGTCCAAGGGCAGCAGGAATGACCTCTGGGAATTCCATCAAAGGGAGGTCCTTCAATTTCTCATTTAACTTTTTTGTTTGATCATTTGCTTTTATTTACCTAAAGTACGAGCGATCAAGGAAGAGTGATACATCAGGCTTCCCCCCTTTTAGAATTTTGTGACAAAATCGCTTGCCCTCGACAAAAGTCTGCTTTAGTGCTCTGTTGGAAGGCACCCAAAAGGTTTATTTCATGGGATGAGAAGAGATGATAAAAAAAAAAAAATTCTCTATTAGATTTTAAAAAAAATGCGAATTGAAAGTACTTTGTGCTAAATATTGTAAAAATTAAAAAAATTTTAATTTAATTTAACGTTGTAAGATTATTGCTGGAATTAATTCTGATATCACCTATCGTAAATTAATATTTTAATAAGATTAAATTTAAATAGGTACATAGACGCAAACCTACTTTAATAGTAAAACGAACGAATATGGCACGACAAGACGTTGCAAAGCCGAGCACGTGACCGCCGTCCCCAGCCGCCAGGGTTAAGAGCAGCAGAAGCTCACGGTTCAGCATCAGAATCCGAGCCCGAAATCTCCCGCCCCCGCTTCACAATTTCAGTCTCGCCGATATTTTCTTCTCTCGAGATAAAACCCTAGAAATCGACAAACGATGGAGGAGCCCCAGAACGGCAACCCGAACGCAAGTTCGAACCTGGACCCTCCGGCGACGGCGGATGAGGAGAACGAGGAAGAGGCGATCATCGGACCCGGCCCGGCCCCTAAGGCTCGCCGCAAGCGTCCTCTCCAGTTCGAGCAAGCCTACCTCGATGCACTTCCCTCTGCGAACATGTATTTTGCAAATTGCTGCCCTCTTCTCTCCTCTTTCTTCTCCCGCGTGCGTTTCTAGGGTTTTTCCATGTTCGAAAACTTCTTTTTTTCCTTTCTAATTTTTTTTTAGGGTTTTTCATGAGCTTCATTGAAAACAAAAAAAACCTCTGTCTTTCTTTACTTCGGGGCTTTGTAAATTTAGAAGAGTTGCATTTCACTACTCTGCAGGTATGAAAATAGCTATATGCACAGGGACGTGGTTACCCATGTTGCTGTTTCTTCCGCGGAGTATTTTGTGACGGGAAGTCTTGATGGTAATTGATTTTGCTTAATTTATGCAATATCCATATCCTACTGTGCGCACTTAACTATTTATGTGCATACACAATATGATAGTTTCTTGCTTAGATGCTTTCCCTAGACATCTGAGAATGCTATTGTTGAAACTATTCTGTTGGAAAATAACAAAAACCAATAAAGAAAGAGATTTAACAATAGTTGGTGAGATACCATTGTCATTATCATTGTCGTCACAATAGTCTTCCTTCTTCTTCGCCTTCCTAGCTAATCAGCCCGATAATTGCCCATTTAGTGTTTCAATGTGCACCATTTTCAGCTTGTTCAACGTGAGTATTCATGAGTTAGCCACTTATGACAGAACTGCATTGGATTTTTGTGGTTTCTCTTTGAATCTAAGGGTTTAATGTGATGGATTTTGTTAAACACTCAATTGTTATTAGATGCAAGCTAAATGTCCATATTCAATTGGATAAGAGCTGTTTATATTTGTCTAAAAAATAGATTTTGCTATTTGAGTTTGTTGTGTTAATGAAATTGTTTTAGGTATTTTGCTCACTGTGTGATCTATTTATAACTTTCCCTCTTGGCAATATGGATCAGGTCATTTGAAGTTTTGGAAGAAAAAAGCTACTGGTATTGAGTTTGCAAAACATTTTAGATCCCATCTTGGTCCCATAGAAGGACTGGCGGTGAGCTCATTTTTCCTCCAATATTGTATTGCATTCATATTGTGTCAAATAAACTCTTAGGTGGCTTCTATTTCATTTAACTCCATCTTCCTCAACAACATTTGTTTCTTAAATATGCTATTTTTCTCCTCCATGCTCTTGCATGTTTGGGCACTGTTCATCCGGCTTATTTGACAAAGGGCATTTTTCTCAAGTATTTGTGTTGGATTTGGTTTGCTTTTTCTTGCTCATGATTGTTTCTCCATTGAGGTGGCTTCTCAATTGCCATATGACTTTTTGGCTTTCCATGCATCAATTGCCAAATTCTTATTGTTGGTGCAACCATCAACCATGACTTTGTTCAGTTATGCAGATTAGTGTGGATGGCTTGCTTTGTTCCACAATTTCAAATGATCAATCTGTTAAGATATATGATGTTGTCAATTATGATATGATGGCGATGATTGGACTACCTTTTGTTCCTGGTTGTGCTGAATGGGTTTATAAGCAAGGAGATGTTAGGGCTAGGATTGCCATTAGTGAACGAAGCTCCTCATCTATTCACATATATGATGCACGAGATGGTTCAAATAAGCCTATTATATCTAGAGAGGTAATTGGAACTTCATCAGTTTGTAAAGCTCAAGAATTTTCCATCCTTCTCTGTCATTATTATTGTTATTTTCGATGAAGGTACTTACCTACAGGGTTTTAACATCCATTCCTCCAGGTGCACTTGGGACCTGCTAAGGTTATGAAGTATAACCATGCCTTTGACACTGTGATATCTGCTGATGAAAAGGGAATCATTGAATACTGGAAGCCTGCTACACTTCAGTTTCCTGAGGGCGAGTATGTGTAATGTACACTTTAACCTATAGTTATTGCCTTGTACATCTAAGAGAGACTCTTCCTGAGTTCTGGTGTTATGTTAGTTATCGTGGCATGTAATGACACACTTTAGTTCCATTAAGGATTAAACCCCTTTTACATTTTCTTATGATTTCATTACATGGGAACCGGTAGCATATTTCACTCCTTCCTAAATGGCATATGAACATTGCCCTTAAGGGAACACCTCAGTGTTTAAGAACTTTGATCTTTATCTTAGAGGTTTTGAGTTCTAATCTTGAGAAGGGGTATGGGGATGAGGAAAGCTACACTTATTATGTAGCTCATGGCCCAGCGGGCCACTTAGTGGACCAAAAGAAAAAAAAAAATTGACATGAACATATGGTTGTTGTCACTTACTGACCATGCAATACTGCTCTTTGCAGCCAAACAAAAATCAAAGAATAAATATTATGCTTCATTAAATTGTAATTTGGGCTGTTTTATATTACTCTGTTTCCATTAGATGTTCAATACAATTATGTAAATGGGTTAATTTACATCTACATGATATTATCAATACGAATACCTTGTTGGACCTACACATATTATATTTTTAGAAATTGTGTAAATGTGTCTATTAATGGCTCTCTAGGTGACCAAAATCAGACTTTGGATAGTGTAGAATAGTTTTTCACTTTATATTGTGACTGATTACTGGATTTGTATGAGCTTATTGTGGTTTTCTTTTCCTTGCTATGGGTCCTGATAGTGTTGCTCTTGTCTCGTGCATTTAGGGTGAACTTCAAATTGAAAAGTGATACCAATCTGTTTGAGATTTTGAAATGCAAAACGCTTGTTTCGACAATTGAGGTATACAATGTTTCATGCAAGCATGATATACATGCAAATGCTATAATAATTTTCCACTTGCTATCATGCATCAGTATTAGTGTTGTCTTTGATTGGATAATCTTTTATAGTGGTTGCTCCAAATATGTGACACAGAGCACTCTGACGAGGAAAAATTGATTGCTAACATTAGAAATATTTCCCTTCAGGTAAGCCCAGATGGCAAGCAGTTTTCTATTACATCCCCTGATCGTAGGATACGTGTGTTTTGGTTCAGAACAGGTAAACTAAGACGGGTGTATGATGAATCTCTTGAGGTAATAATAATTCTCATTAGGCTATATTTAGAACTTATTTGCTGCTGGATTTGTATATGTTGATCAAATGTGTTTTGTGTTTAGGTGGCCCAAGATCTCCAGAGAAGTGGTTCTCCTTTATACCAGTTGGAAGCTATTGACTTTGGGAGAAGAATGGCCATTGAGAAAGAAATTGAAAAAACTGAAATGGCACCGCCACCCAATGCTGTTTTTGACGAGAGTTCTAATTTCCTCATATATGCAACACTTCTTGGGATAAAAGTAAGTTGCTATTGATAGTAGCATGGAATGTCCTACTTACCTTATTTTTCTATTACCACCACTAAACATAAATTTGTGCTTCTTGAACTCTGCATTCCCTTACACTTTTTTTCTTTTTCATTTTTCTGGCTTCACATTTATAGATTGTAAATCTACACACCAACAAAGTTTCCAGAATTCTTGGAAAGGTGGAAAGCAATGAAAGATTCTTGCAAATTGCCTTGTA
This sequence comes from Ceriops decandra, assembly GCA_020615895.1. Classification (NCBI taxonomy): domain Eukaryota; kingdom Viridiplantae; phylum Streptophyta; class Magnoliopsida; order Malpighiales; family Rhizophoraceae; genus Ceriops; species Ceriops decandra. Next base: position 2,964 of record JAHLGO010018626.1, on the reverse strand, counting down.
TCAAGGTGATCGTGGAAGTAAAAAAGTTAGAAAAATACCTTCAGCTGCAGTAAACGTTAATGAGAGCAAAGATCCTTTGACAGATCCCACCCTCTTATGCTGTGCTTTCAAGAAACACAGGATTTATTTGTTCAGGTACTATTACTACTTGGCTTGTTATGTGAATTTGTTTCTGAATTCATTATTTTTGTCTGTCTTTCTTCAATGTCAGTATGGATTGTGCCTTTCATGAACTTTCTGTGTTTGTGTCTAGTTGAACAAATGGACAGAAATTCTCTTCCAAAACTTGTTATGAAAGAAATTCAACTGGTTGAAACAAAAATGCCTTGGCACCCTTTCACCTTTTACCATGGGAATAATGTGTTGCTTGCACTCATAGTTTGTGATAGCAAATCAGCACGTATAAGTTGCTTGCTGCATGAACAACTGTAAACATCCTGTATGAATATTGTAAGATACGGTCTTGCAAGGGGACAGGATTGTCATGGTGGAATAAATTGGTATTAAAGTTTGTCTTATTTTGCATAAAGTGAGAAAATGAGAATGGAGACTTGGGAGCAAACTGAAGGAATTCTAGCTTTTATGCAAGTTCTATAACTTGAATGATGAATTCAAGGAATCCTCAAAAGGCGACCTTAGAAGTGTTGCGATAAAAATTAGTTAATTTGTTATTCTTCTGTAGACTTGAAGGTCTGTTTTGATATTTTGGGAAATGTTGACATTTGATGTACCTTATTAGATTATAGTGATGTAGGTGGCATAATATGAGTTGTTTTTATCTTATTGCATCAGGAGTGGCTTTTAATTTTTTATATTGCCTGTTATTCTTTGATTTGACATTTTTTCTGATTGCCTCTCTTATGTTCAAATAGCCGGAGAGAACCAGAGGAACCTGAGGATCCAACTAAGGGAAGGGATGTTTTCAATGAAAAACCTCCGCCAGATGAACTTTTGGCTGCGTCAGATATTGGAAAAGCAGCCACCACATCTCTTCCTGACAATGTGGTGAGTATTATGTATTGTTTACACCGCATGCAATATATATGGGTGTATGGGTGTAGATTGCAACTCTTCAAGTCTGATTCATACAGTGAAATCAGCTAAATAATGGGGTTTGATGTAATTCTTTGGTCACAAAATATCAGAGTGAATACTCTTTACTTGCTCTTTCAGTTATAAAAGCAGCAGCTCAAATAACACAGAGAAGAGAAGTACTACCAATTAGCATTGTGGTGTGCAGAATTTTGCACAGCACACTTTGCAGATTAAGTTTGGTTGGTACAGTAAGAAAGTCCTAGTATTTGTCATCATTTAATTGAACAAGCTGAATGATGAAACTTTGGAAGCTAAGGAGGTCCTTGTGGCAGAAAAGGGAATACTTGTTATTTCTAAATGCTGTGAGATCTGAATTGTTAGTGGTATCAAAGCTGAGGTCTTCTGCTATCCTATTTCATGAGATTTTGATAGGAGTTTATTTATATCCTTTAGATTTGCTAAGGCAGCTTAACATACCTGATTTATAGCAGAATTTGGTTCCAGGCCTATAATGAAACCTAATCTTGTTTGTTGTAGAGCACAATGTTGGTTTCTGTATCAACATTCTTTTGGATTTGACTTTTTGCTGGTTTATGTAGGGTCTCTCTCTCTCTCGCTCTCTCTCTCTGTGTGTCTCTTTGATGAATAATATAATGAAATAAGTATGTTCCATTAGGTAGTTCACTTTCTAGATGATTCTAATGTTCACTTATGATGTGAAGGGAAGCTACAATGAGCTACAATCACTTGCATTTGTTTGGTATAAGCTGACATCATTTTATTTTTTATCATCTCTTCTAATGTCTATTTGTTTATTTAGATTCTGCACACCACCATGGGTGACATACACATGAGATTGTATCCTGAAGAATGTCCAAAAACTGTGGAAAACTTTACCACACACTGCCGGAATGGCTATTATGATAATCTCATCTTTCATCGGGTCATCAAAGGTTTCATGATACAGACAGGAGATCCTTTGGGAGATGGCACTGGTGGACAGTCTATCTGGGGAAGGGAGTTTGAGGATGAGTTTCACAAAAGGTTCTGTTTAGTTCAGTTGCATCATATATATCTTCTTAGATCTTTTCCTTTTTGCTTTTTAAAGTTTTGCCAGGTGTTTCTTCATTCATTTCCTGGCTTTGTAACTTGCTTTTGCCTAGTGTATAACTAACAGGGGGAGAACATTTTGTATTTGCAGTTTACGACATGACAGGCCTTTCACAGTCTCAATGGCAAATGCAGGGCCTAACACAAATGGCTCTCAGTTCTTTATCACCACGGTGGCCACTCCATGGCTGGACAATAAGCACACTGTTTTTGGCAGAGTTATAAAGGGAATGGATGTTGTCCAGGTAAACTTGAGTTTGCACTTTTAGCCATTCTCAGGAGATTTGCATTTGTCTGATGGAGAATTAACTAATCCATGGTGAAACTATATGGATTTCCTTTAGGGATCACCTATGTTGAGATTTTGCACTATTTCATTGTTAACTTACTAAAAAGTTTTTTTATCTTTTTTGTTCCATTGCCAAAAAGATTTCTGGACATTGAAAATTTTAACCCTTTTGTTTTAAATGTCCAGTGATATTTGGGTAATTGGCTTGCAAGTATGTTGTGCGCTCTAGGGTGTGGACATCTTAAGCACATATTCACTGTCTTGATGAATTTTCATTTGGTCTTTCTGACAGGCTATTGAGAAGGTGAAGACAGACAAGGCAGACAAGCCATATCAAGATGTAAAAATTTTAAACGTAACTGTCCCCAAGTCATAGTAGAACCTTCCTTCTTTGTCTCACTCTCTTGAATAATTGGTTTTGCTGCCACAAATCATGTATCAAGTAAGTGCTTCATTTTCCCATATTCCAAGTCATTTACCTTCAGTTTATCTCAGACTACTGTTGAGCTCTTTTTTCTCTGATTATTATT
>JAHLGO010018623.1:0-14457 GCA_020615895.1 Ceriops decandra | reverse complement strand
GGTCATCCTTACTCATATGAAATTCAGTTTCATTTTGCAATGTAGGATTAGATATTGTTACCTCATTCTCAGGACTTGGGTTGGACTCTTGGACCTGCATAAATTCAGGAACGGTCATTTTCTTCCTTGCTTGCCCTTGCCAAATCTTACATTCTCAAGTGCAGAATCTATTTTTTCTTGAGGATTTTCAGACATAAGTTCAGGTTTAGACATGGATTTAAGAGAATTTTCTGAGATATGGTCTGGTTCATTTTCAACTATATGTTTAGGAAGATTTTCAGACACACGGTTTGGTGTAATGGGACAAGATGAACTGGATAGTTTACACATGGATAGTGGCGATAGATCAAGTAAAACATCCTCATCCTTATTTTCTAAGGTTAAATTCTCCCCCTGAAAATAAGGATGGGTGAAGTAAGATTCATGTTCATTGAAAGTGACATCTATTGAGACATAGAACTTCCTTGATGGAGGATGGTAGCACTTATACCCTTTTTGAGTTGAGGAATACCCCACAAAGATGCATTATATTGCCCTTGGATCTAATTTCCCTTTAGGTGGACAGTGTACATGAACAAATGATACACACCCAAATATCCTGGGAACAAGGTTATTTGTAGTTTGTGGTCAGGGTAGAATGTGGAGAGTATCTCTATAGGACTTTTGAATCCCAAAACTCTAGACGGCAAACGATTTATGAGATGGGCAGCAGTAAGGACTGCTTCCCCACAAAAATTTTTAGGCACATTGTTTTGAAATATAAAAGCTCAGGTTTTTTCAAAAAGGTGACCATTTTTCCTTTCAGCTACTCCATTTTGTTGTGAGGTATTGAATAAGATGATTCATGTACGATCCCTTCTTTTTGAAAATATAGAGTTAGGGTTTGATTGAAATATTCGCTAGCATTATCTGACCTAAACCTTTTGATATTGACTCCAAATTGATTTTTAACCATAGAGCAAAAATTTGGGAGAATAGTAATAACATGTGATTTATGCTTGAGTAAAAAAATCCAGATAACACGAGTATAGTCATCAATAAATGAAACAAACCATCTTGCCCCAGAAATATTAGGAATAGACGTAGGACCCCAAATATCATTGTGAACGAGATGGAAAGGAACAAAACTCTTTTTGTTACTGGTTGAAATTGGTATATGCTTGTGTTTAGCAAGTTCATATACCTAATGAAAGTTTTCAACATTCAGATTTTTAAATAAAGAAGGAAATCAAATTTCAATAACTCTAAAAGATGGATGTCCAAGTCGGCGATGATGAAGCCAAACTTTCTCTTTATTGGATGAAAGATTTTCTAACATAAAAGAATGGGATAATCTACCCTTAGTAATGTTTAATTGACTTGGTGCTTCAAGGTAGTAAATACCATACCATTCTTTAGCATGTCCAATCATCTTCCCCGAATCCTTGTCCTGAAATTCACAATAGTTATGATGAAAAACCACATTGCAATGAAAATCTTGAGTAAGTTTTTGTATAAAAATCAAATTTGTGGATAGTTTAGGGACATGGAGGACATTTTTTAGGATCAGTGATGGACCTATTTTAACATTCCCTACACCTGCTACAATGGTCACAGAATTGTCTGCTGTGGCTATTTTTCTACTGCTTGGACATGGGGAATACGTAGAAAAAATATTTGGTAAGTGAGTCATATGGTCAGTAGCTCCTAAATCCATGACCTAAGAGTTGGCAAAGGTTGTACCCGAAACGTTTAACCCAATGGAGAATGGAAACTCACCTAAATATGCCAAAGAAAAGGTACCTGAGGGGTTTTTAAGGCTGTTGATAAGTGATCCTGTCCTCTCGATCACTTCTTGGTTAGGACTGCCTATCTCCTTTGGTGTTGATTCACTTAGTTGTACTGTAGCAACGTGAGCTTGCCTATAGTTCCTTGGTTGTTCTCCTTTCTGTCCCTATTCTCGACTAGGAGGCTTTCCATGAAGCTTCCAACACCTTTCACGAGTATGATGTGCCTTATTACAATATAGTGCCTTATTACACCACAAGCTATCACGGTTTTGAGCTTTTGGTTGATTAAGCTGTCCACTTCCAAAATATGGTGCTCTTTCCATATTTGTGACTAATTTGTTGTCACCCCTAACTATCATGATTGAGTTATCCATCATTTGTGATTCTAGCATTAGACCTTTTCTACTTTCCTTACTTCGGATTATTGTTACCACCTCATTAAAACATGGAACTTCTAACTTGCCAAGAATTTGGACCCTTAGTTGATCAAATTTAGGGTTAAGACCAACAAGGAACTCATAGACCCTGTCTTGCTCAATGAATGCCTTTAGAACCATTGCATCATCTGGACATTTGGTGTTTATCACCCTATAATGATCCAGCTCTTGCCACAAGGATTTCAATTGATTGGCATATTCAGTGACTGTTTTATTTCCTTGCTTTGCTGTCATTGTCTTTACCTTCACATCATATACTTGAGCTCCATCTCTAGCTTTAGAATAGGTTTGTTGAATTGCGTCCCAAATATCCTTGGTAGTAGTTAAGAATATGCATGTGTCACTAATTTCAGGGATCATAGAACTCTATAGCCATGCCATAATCATGGAGTCTTCTTCATCCCATGCCTCAAAACCCAGATCTCCTGGCTTAGGTCTTGTACCCATAAGATGACTGATCTTCCCTCTTCCTTTCAGCACTGTCTGAACTAGTTGGGACCACTTAAGATAATTTTTTCCATCCAACCTATATGCAGCTTGGATACTTTGTAGTTCTCCAATTTGTTGAGATCGAACCCCCTCTGATTGGGTTGTAGAACCTGTCTCTGTAACCTCAGACATCTTTTATGGAAAAAAAAAAAAAACAATTCTAGGCAATTAAGGCCTTCCACGTGAAGTAGAGATCACAAGTAATAAAGGCTAGCAATCTGTTTTGATGTCAGAGAAAAGAAAATAGAAGGAAGAAGACTAAGAAGAACAAAGGCTCTGATACTATGTTAGAGATTAAAAGAGTAATAATTCTTCTTATTCTTAATAATACATTCGACAATAGCTTTATAGATGCTAGACCTAGTAAAAAAAGGAAAGTAATAAAAGGTAAAAATATATCCAATCCCATAACTTATGGGACCTTAAAAAACCTACCTAAATTAGTTTATTTCTAAAGATATATTCTAAAAATAGCTAACTATGCACAATATGAGCCACTAATCACATTTTCCTACACTTACCAAGATGGATGACACTCTGACTATCACAATACAACACATAATTTGATTGTTGAAAACAAAGTTCATTCATAAACTTTTTCATCCAAAGCAACTCTTTAGACGCTTCAGTTATTGCAATAAATTCTGCCTCTGTAGTGGACAATGCAACACACTTTTGTAATCGAGATTGCCAACTCACTGCTCCCCCTGTAAGAGTAATTACATAGCCTGAAGTAGATTTTCTGGAGTCAATATCACCAGCTATGTCTGAATCAGTGAATCCAATAAGAGTAGGCTTATCACTTCCAAAACAAAGTTTGACATTAGTAGAGCCTTGTAAATATCTCATTATCCATTTTACTGCATCCCAATGCTTTTTACCGGGATTTGAAAGGAATTGACTAATTGTGCTAACTGCATGAGCTATATCAGGTCTTGTACATACCGTTGCATACATCAAACTGCCCACGGCTGATGCAAATGGAACTCTTTGCATCTTTTTCTTTTCTTTCTCTGTGGAAAGACATTAGTTAATGGATAATTTAAAGTGTGTAGCAAGAGGAATACCTACCACTTTAGCCTTATCCATATTAAACCTCTGAAGTACCTTTTCAATGTACTGCTTCTAGGATAGGTACAACCTTTTCTTTTTCCTATCCCGAGTTATTGATATGCTGAGGATCTTCTTTGCTGGTCCTAAGTCCTTCATGGCAAAGGACTTACTCAACTCTTGCTTTAACTTGTTAATTCTAGAAGCATTACGACCAATAATAAGCATATCATCAACATAAAGTAGTAAAATGATAAAATCATCATCAATAAATCTCTGAACAAAAACACAATGATCAGAAGTAGTCTTTTTATAGCTTTGCTCCCCCATAACAGACTCAAACTTCTTATACCATTGTCTCAGAGCTTGTTTCAAGCCATACAAGCTTTTCTTCAACTTGCACACATAATCCTTTTTTCCTTCTACCTCAAATCCTTATGGTTGTTCCATATAAATTTCTTCTTCCAAGTCACCATGGAGAAAAGCTGTTTTCACATCCATCTGCTCAATCTCTAAGTCATGGCAAGCAGCTAAACTCAACATAACTCGAATGGAAGATATTTTCACCACTGGTAAGAAGATCTCTTCAAAGTCGACGCTTTGTTTTTGACTGAATCCTTTGATAACCAATCTGGCTTTATACCGTAGATGTGAAGTATTTTCTTCTTGCTTTATTTTGTAAATCCACTGATTCTTCATAGCCCTCTTACCTTCAAGTAACTTTACCAACTCATAAGCAGAGTTATCATATAAGGATTCTATCTCATCTGTCATAGCATCAATCTAGTGCTGCTTATGCTCACTTTCAACTACTTCTGTATAGCACTCAGGTACTCCCACATCAGTTAATAATACAAACTCATCAGGAGAGTACTAAGTAGAAGGCACTGGAATTCTATTGGATCTTCGTGGCTGAAATAGATGTGATGGTATGTGCGGATGATCTTCTATTGGAGCATCAATATCACCTGCACCCTGCATATCATGATCCTCTTGAACATTCTCATCATGTTCTTGAATATCACCATGCACATCAGGATCACTTAGAGGAGTCTGAGGAAATGGAACAATGTTAATAGGATTATCATTAACCTGAGGAGTTGACTTCTCGATGTGTTCAATGTTTTGATCCTTAACGAACACAACATCTCTGCTCTTTACAAGCTTTTTCTCAACCAGATCATATAAACGATACCCAAAGTCATCTTCACCATGACCAAGAAAGATACACTGCCGAGTCTTCACATCTAACTTTCCTCTTTCATCTTTAAGGATATGAACAAAATCCTTATAGCCAAAGACTCGTAAATGGTCATAAGAGAGTTCTTTACCAAACCAAACTTTTTCCGGAACATCACATTGTAGCGGAATACTAGGAGACAAATTAATTACATGTGTCACTGTATTCAACGCTTCACCCCAAAGGATCTAGGCAGCTTTACATCTGAGAGAAGACATCTAACCCTCTCAATTAACATTCTGTTTATCCTTTATGTTAAACCATTTAACTGTGGTGTCTTGGGAGGTGTCATTTGATGTCTGATTCCATACTTTCTGTAGTATTCATCAAATGGACCACTATACTCGCCACCATTGTCAATGCGGACACATTTCAGCTTCTTACCAGTCTGTCTCTCAACAAAGGCATGAAATTGTTTAAATGCATCAAAGACTTGATTTTTAGTCTTCAACACATAAACTCAAAGTTTCCTTGAGTGATCATCAATAAAAGTCACAAAATAAAGAGCACCACCAAGTGAGTGTACCTTCAAAGGACCACATACATCAAAATGCACCAATTCAAGCAACTCTGATTTCCTTGAAGGTGAGTAACTCTTAAATGTGACTCTATTATGTTTTCCAGCCAAATAATAAGGACACTTCTTTAAAGCTACACTCTTCATGCCTGAAAGCTGGTTTTTCCTTGTCAAACAATTCATTCCCTTTTCACTCATATGGCCAAGTTTTTTATGCCATAAATCAATTAAATTCTCACTATCCACAGCATTCACAGCATCTCTAACAATAGAAACTTGCATAAAATATAAACTGGAGCATTTCTTACCTTATGCTACAATTAAGGAACCTTTGGTGAGCTTTCACTGGTCATCACTGAAGGTACTGCAAAAACTTTCATCATCTAACTTTCCCGTTGAAATCAAATTCAAACGAATATCAGGGACATGTTTAACATCCCTTAATGTCAGTTGTACTATATTGCCAGTCTTTAAGCAAGCATCACCAATACCAATGACTTCTGCTAAGCCATTATTACCCATCTTCAACACCCCATGATTTCTAGGTATATATGTCGAGAAGAATTCCTTACGTGACGTAACATGAAGAGAAACACCACTATCTATGACCCAATCAGTCTCATGAGATATCAGGTTAATCACATTTTCATAAGAAACAACAATAAGGTCACGAGTACCAGAAGTTGATGCAGTAGCAACACGATCATTACTCACATTTTTTTTCTCGTGTCTATCACTGTCATCTTTATTTTCTCTCTTTCACTTGTAACATTTTTTCTGAATGTGACCCATCTTCCCGCAATAATGACACTTGACATTTTTGTACTTAGATCGTGACTTGCTTTGGCTCTTACTTCTACCATTTGTACCACTTCTTTTTTCTTGAGTTTTCCCCTTATTTTCAGTAAATAAAACCTCTGATTTGGATGATGATGAACTTTGAGATTTCCTTCTCATCTCCTCATTCAACACACCACCCTTTACAAGTTCCATTGACAAAACACCATCGAAGGCAGCATTAACGAGAGACATTTAAAAAGTCTCCCAAAAATCAGGTAAGATAGCAAGTAACCATAACCCAAGAACTTCGTCATCAAACTTAATGCCCATGCCTAATAGTTAATCAATGAGACTCTGAAACTCATTTAAGTGGTCAGCAATTGAACTGCCTTCATTATATTTCAACTGCATCATTTTCTTTAACAAGAACAACTTGTTATTTTTAGATTTTGAAGTATACAAAGTCTCAAGCTTGCTCCACAAAGTTCGTGCGTGTGTCTCATTACAAATGTGATTATAAATATTATTATCAACAAATTGCCATATAAAACCACAAACCTGTTCGTGCTCAAATTCTCATTCTTCATCATTTTTAGACTCAAGTTTCGTGGTAGCAAATACTGGCAGATGAAATTTCTTCACAAATAGGAGATCCTTCATTTTACTCCTCCATATATGATAATTCGTACTATTCAACCAGACCATTTTATTCACATTCAACTCTATCATTCAAACAAGCCAAATACACCAATCAGGTAACCAGGCTCTGATACCACTTTGATGGGAGAGGGGCAGCGGAATACAAATTGCCCAAGAGACCTCTCCCACTTGTTTGAATCTGTGAGAAGTTAATTAAATAGCAAATAAGGCAACTTAAACAATCACACAAGAATACACCAATTTTTTTTACGTGAAAAACCCCTTCAAAGCAAAGAGGAAAAAACCACGGGACACACTGGTCCAGAAATCAATTTCACTATAATCAATAAGTGAATACAACAAAGGTACACAACCTCAATTACACCAACCAATTGAACAAACTCAATTTGAACCAAAGTGAGAGGTCAAATGAGTTAACCAACACGAAAGACACTTTCTATCAATAATAACTCAACAACTAGACCTCAAGATAGTAATCCAACTGTTCAAAATGAACCCCCAGATGTCCCCTACCAGCTGTCCAAATTTTAGCTCAATCGGACTACGGGTCAATAATATATCATACGGTTTACCAATTCTGTCACAGATGAGAGAGCAGAGAGTTACCAGAATTGAAAGGCTTTGGTTTGAATGGAATACCTACCCTTGCAATTCACAAAAATGTAATCTAACTGTCTACAAAGAAGATCTATGTGTCCTCCAACTACTGACCAAAAATAGTGCTCAAAACCCAATCTCCACCATTCAAAAATAAAAACCAAACGCCCTCTATCAACCATTCAAGTTTCAAGCTGATTAGACACTGATATCCTTTTCAAACGTAAGATCAAAAATATTTTGCCAATAACTCTTACCTCTTCTTTTAGATTTTTCTCCTTTTTTTCATTTGGTTCGGTCTTATGTCATTGTTTTATCCCTGGCTGCCAAGTGCAGCTTTGCAATGCCTTCCTTTCTCGATAGTGATCATCCCCTCACCCAACGACCCTGTGTGAGTTGCCTCCAGCTCTTCCCCTAAGTCCCCATCAAGGTCCTCCTGCAAAGTATTGAACTGTGAGCCTATGTGCTGGCCTCTGTGCTCGCCCTGCATCCTCTTGTTGCTTCCACCAGTCTCGCGTGGGCGACCCCCACGACTCCTCCTTGCCAGCTTATGAAGCAACATCCAATGACCCTACCTCTCACTTTGTTTTGGTTTGTTCGGCCGTATAGCCCGAAGTTCTATTAGGCTTTCCATCTCCAATTGCATATCCACCTTACAGCCTTCTGAGCAGTGGCCATATTTGCCATAATCAAAGCACGCCGTTTGGAGATCCTCATATTCTATTCTTCTAACCTTCCCACCTAGCTCGTCTCAGGTTGCCAGAGGCTTGGAGAGATCCAGTTCTACTCAGAGTTTATCATAGTTGCCGTGAGCAATCTCTATAGTTGTTTTATCTACTTTTAGCATTCTTCCAATTCGATGACCTGTTTTCTCAGAAATTTTAGATTACAGTCTTCCACTGAAAGTTGAGGGAGATGGACCCACGCATCAACCCTTTTGATTCCAGCCTCTTTCGAGATGAAGTCAGCTCGCCACCTTCCAGACCGCCAAATCCAAGCAGAAATAACTCATTTCCCAAGTCAATCAAATTAAAACAACCCGTCGACGACCACATCTGAGCAAGGCGGCAATGAAGGAAGGAGAAACCTGCATTGCGGCCCAACAATTTGATAATTGAGAGTCTATTGCCAAGGTGCTCTGATGGATGACTTTTCCTTTGTCTAAAGTGGCACTTTGGGGCAATCTTGTCAGTCACAGCTTCATCTCCCTACGATTTCCAGTGTTTGGCAACAAGGATGGCATCTCTATAAAAAGTGGCATGCCAAGAACTACTAGTAGCACTTGTGCGCTTCTCGTTGTTGGAGACAATGGGCACTTTTAGTAGTGTTTTAAGAGCTCAATCAGAAAACTTCACCTACTTGTTGCTTCAGGATAGTTCGTTCGTCCGTCTCCTCCTTCAATGCCGGCAGCTCGAGGAAATGGATTTCCATGGTGACTCCCCCTTCTCCACCGGTGGAGAGTTTTTTGACGTACACTAGTTAAATATATGCCACACAAGTGCCAACAAGTTGCAAGTCAGTGTCGCCAATCTAAGCGTGTTGCTCCAGTCCTTTATCCTTGTGGATGTATGTATTAAGGACTGTTACATATCTGCTGAACAGGGTTCCTCGTAAGGCTGTCCCTAAGACTTCTTACGAGTTATAGACAGAAAGAAAACCCAATTTGAAACACCTCCATGTTTGGGGTTGTTCAGTAGAAGTAAGAATATATAATCCATATGAAGGAAAACTTGATGCAAGAACCATTAGTAGTTACTTCATCGGCTATCCTGAAAAGTTGAAAGGGTATAAGTTTTATTGTTCTAACTATAGTACTAGAATAGTTGAGTTTGGTAATGCTCAATTCATTAAAAATGGCTAGTTCAGTGGGAGTGGAGAATCACAAAAGATGGATATTAAAGAATTACAAAATGAAAGATCCATAGTGAGTACTCCTACTTAGATTGGTATCCCTACACCTAGTGTTTCTACTCAAATTGTTGTTCCTTATGTTGCATTACAATTACGTGACATGCAAGGACAACAAATTGATACTCAAAACACGCAAAGTGAACACATAAGAGATGAACCAAGTGACAATGTTTACTTTACAAATGAACAAGTGATACCATAAGAAATGACATTATGAAGGTTTACAAGACAGAAAAGGCCAGTTGTTTTAAATGATTATGTGGTTTAATCACTTGAACATGAATCAAAATTGAGCATTAATAAAGATCCAGTCTCATTTAAACAAGCCATGAAATGTAATGATTCTGAAAAGTGGTTTAATGCTATGAAGGAAGAGATGAAATTGATGGATGTAAACCAAGTCTGGGAACTAGTAAAGTTACCTGAAGGGTTAAAACGAGTTGGCTGTAAATGGGTCTTCAAGATCAAGCGAAACTCGAAAGGTAACATCGAAAGGTATAAGGCCAAACTTGTTGCGAAAGGTTTTACTCAAAGGAATGGTGTTGACTATAAGGAGACTTTCTCTCCAATTTCCAAGAAAGACTCCTTAAGAATTATTATGGCTTTGGTGGCTCATAATAATCTAAAGCTCCACCAAGTGGATGTAAAGACCGTCTTTCTTAATAGTGACTTAGAAGAGGAAGTGTATATGGACCAACCTGAAGGTTTCACCACTACCGGGCAAGAAAATTTGGTGTGTAAATTAAAGAAATTGATATATGGACTAAAACAAGCCTCTCGACAATACTATATTAAGTTCAATAATACCATTACATCATACGGTTTTGTAGAGAATACCGTTGATCGATGTATCTATATGAAGGTCAGTGGGAGCAAGTTCATTATATTAATCCTATATGTCAATGACATTCTTTTGACTACTGATGATATAGGTTTATTACATGATGTAAAGAAATTTCTCTCTGAAACTTTTGAAATGAAAGATATGAATGAGGCATCCTATGTGATAGGAATAGAGATATTCCGTGATAGATCACAAGGATTGTTAGGATTGCCTCAGAAAGGCTATATCGATAAAGTATTAGAGAGATTTAGAATGGAAAATTGCTCAACAGGAATAGTTTTAATTCAGAAAGGAGACAAGTTTAGTGAATTGCAATGTCCAAAGAATGATTTGGAACGGAAAGTGATGGAATCAATTCCCTATGCATCACTGGTTGGAAGCCTAATGTATGTGTAAACATGTACTCGGCCAAACATCAGTTTCGCAGTTGGAATGTTAGGTCGATATCAAAGTAATCCTAGAATAGATCATTGGAAAACTGGAAAAAAAGTACTTAGGTACTTACAAGGCACCAAGGATTATATGCTTACTTATAAAAGATCAAGTCATCTTGAAATAATAAGCTATTCTGATTCAGAATATGATGGATGTGTAGACTTGAGGAAATCTACATTTGGTTACATGTTTCTGCTGGATGGAAAAGCAGTTTCATGGAAAAGTGGGAAGTAGTCTGTCATTGCTACTTCTATTATGAAAGTTGAATTTGTAGCATGCTTTGAGGCTACTATTCATGCATTATGGTTGCGGAATTTTATCTTAAGGGTTAGTTTGGTCGACAGTATAGAAAAACCGTTAAGAATTTACTGAGATAATTTTGCAGCAGTTTTCTTCTCTAAGAATGATAGGTATTATACAGGTGCGAAACATATGGATTTAAAATACCTATCTGTTAAAGAAGAAGTGCAAAATCAAAGAGTGTCTATTGAGCATATTGGCACTGAGTTGATGATAGTGGACCCGTTAACTAAAGGTTTGCCACCAAAAAATATTTACTGGACATGTTGATCAAATAAGCATTATGGACAGGTCCTCAATCTCTTGAAAGCCAATATTTTAGGATGTTTATATCATTGTGACACTCGTGAATTCAATTAAAGTTATGGTTTTTCTTATACTTTGTTATCTCCGTTAAGTTGTATACAATTATAGTTTGTGAGATAACTAATAGCATATATGGAAATGACAATTTAAAGTTTCAATGTTCCTCAATAAGGTTATTATGAATTATGATGATTATGTGATACATGGAAGGAATCATGTCGCTAAAAGATGTGTGACTGTCATGATCCAATCATTTTAATTCAATCAAATATTGTAATTTGATGATCTTTAAAGATTGTGCGTACTTATTTGTTATTGATTCATCAAATTATAATATGGGTCAAGTGGGAGATTGTTAAATTAATTAACATAAGTAACATATGTTATTTAAAGTATGACCCAAAATAAAAGGCCTAATATGATGGTCAATTAAGTATAACGGTAATTTGGGTCATTGGGTTTTAAATCCCTCCACTCTCTCTATTAAGGATAAACGCTACAGGAAGAGAAGTATCTTCCTATTTAAGATGATCGTTACAGAAGAGTAGGATTTTCCTGAAAAGGTAACGGTTACAGGAAAGGAATAATGTGTATATATATATTATTACGAACTTTTCCTGATTTCAACCATAAGAGAGAAAAAGTAAAGAAAAGTAAGGGAAGAGTAAGAGAAAATGGAGAAATGTTCAAGAACAAAGGAAAGGAAAGATTCTCAGTATAATAGATAATAATATGTTGATTTTATTACAGTTTTATTATTAGTATTCACATAAAGAAAAATTTTATATTATAGAAATAAGAATTTCAAAAAAAAAAATCTAAAAAAGTTTAACAGTAACATTAAAATTTTTCAGGAAATTTTCTCTACATACTGAACCCACTCGGTTCTCTTCAGCTAAATCTGAATTTATGAATCCCGTCAAAAAAGAAGATTTCACGAGACTAATAATAGAAGAGCAAACAAAATTTAAAAAAAAACCCAAAAAATGGGAAAAGTACGAGAGATGACCAAAAAGAGAGCGTGTTGCTAAAAAGTATTGGAAATTGACGGCTCCATTTGGATTGAAACAAGCTCTTTAATAGAGCCCAAGAGACGTGGAGGCGTCGAGACATTGGGGTGTGGAGCAGGCAAGCTAGAGGGAGTGGCTAAGGAGACATGAAGTTAGATTTGTAAAGGGAGTTGATTCATTGTTCAGATTTGTGACGTCGAGACAGTGGGTGTAGTAGAGCAGGCAAGCTTAGTGGATTCCATGGATTGTTATTTGCTTTAGCGAAGGGAGTCGATCCAATGCTGGAAGACCCTGACATTTTTGACACTTGGTGAAACTCAAGACCCACTAGATTTGTGAGGGGAGAAAGCCAGATCGCAAACTTCAATCCTCCGGAATAATTGTTTCAAATTTGGGTGTGGCCGCGGAGCTTCCAATGACATTTCATTTTCATTAATATCAGTATGATTCAAATCTTCCAATGGCGCCAAATATATAATTCCAAGACTTCACAATGATAAAATACTACCCTCATGATTAGACCATGTCCCGGAGGAGACGTGGCTTCTCTCTCAACTTCGCTTTCCTCCTAACTTGTTCAAGTCATGTAATTCACCCAGTCCTGCACTCTCGCTCCCCTCGTTCACTTTCAGCTAGTACGTGGCATATGAATCAAATCACTGCAATCAGTGATGTCGTGTTACTTGAGACTGACCAGCTTTTTGGTATCCTTCGGTAATTGTTTAAGTCCCCCGCATTCTTGTAGTTTGCGTCTTGATTTTTTCGTTACAAGACAAATCAAGATACCTTCAACTGCTTCAAACTTAACGATAGACCGTGTCAGTCTCAATAACCCATTCCTGTAGATCCACCTGCCGTAAACGCCTCAACTTACAAAGAATTGGATGGCATTGCCCTTCACCTAGTTTGCCATAACATCCTTTTAGTGCCGAAAATGTACGCAGGCGTTTTTCTTCAAGCACAGAAATTTTTGCTTCTAGTACAGATTCAGTAACTTACCCAATATTGCTGTATCTGTTTATAAGAAGGTCAAAAGAAATATACTTGAGTTTTTCCACCTACTTTTCTCGGATTTAAAAACGACACAAATACTTTTATTAAGGAATAAAGTGATGAACAATAGAGAGAGACACAAGAACAATACTTTGTTAAATTTCCAGGGGCTTATTTTTGATAAATAATTGATTTCAAGCGAGACTCGGTGAAATTGATAAAGGACCCAAAAACACAGCCAAACTACAAGAAGAACATGCAGAAAAAATCACAGATGCTATGAAGTTTCGAGCGAGACCGACGAAGCGAAAAATCAGTTATCGAGATCAGCTCAAGGGACAATGTCAACGTAAAAAAGTGCCTCCATCGCCCTTCCCCTTTTGTGGGGGTGTTCCGTAACACCTGAAATTTCCATAACAATTACATCACTTGCCAACTCTAATATTTATGTAACAGAAACTAGACAGGAAGGAAACAAGAAAAAGTTAAAAGAGTGGGAGAAGAAAGGAAAAATAAAATTAAAATAAATAAATATATATATATATATATATGCACAAATGTGTTAATTTCACTTTCAGACACAAAGGCTAGCACGTGTGAAAAAGGATCATCTGAGACCAGACAAAACAACCGTAGAAATATCTGACATGGAATCGACAATTCAATTGGTGTTTGGGTGGTGGTGGGTGTGGCTGAACTCTTGGCGGAACATCTCTTCTTTCTGCCACTCCTCCCATCGTTCTGCCAAGCCATCACCTTCCAGCATTCTAACCACCTCTGACATCTTGGGTCTCTCCATTGGGGAGCTTTGCGTGCATAATAGAGCCACCTGTATCAGTTCCTCCACCTCATCCTCGATGTAATTACCTGGCATGTCAGCATCAACCAAAGCGTCCAACTTGTTGTCCTTCAACAAGCCTTTCACCTGGAAAATTCACAATAGAAATCAGGCAGTGAAGAGAAGAGTTGAAGGGAACAAATTCCTACGATAAAAAAGCCACTCTGAACAAATTTTGTGCAGTGGAAAAGCTCTGATAAATGAAGAGCTATTGCATTACAAGTGTCTCTAGTTTACGTATAAACAAATCCTCAACACTGGAAAAAAATTTCTCAGTAGAC
>JAHLGO010018622.1:0-40708 GCA_020615895.1 Ceriops decandra | reverse complement strand
TACCTTCTTTTGGAGGCTCAAAACCCTTATGTATAAATTTCATCATGTTCATGCCCATGGTTGTAAATATCACATGCATTCTCACTTTCTACATATGGTAGTTGGTTTTATTGAAGATTGGAACCTTCTTGTTATAAGTAATGCTGGTGCTGGTACTAGCATCCATTTCTTAGTATATTGAACAAGTTAAAACTTCTGAAACCCTTCAAAATAGTACACCAAGCTATTAAGCTTCAAATTGGTGAACCAGATCTCTGATACTAATTGAAGTTCCCAACTTCACCCTAGGATCTACTAGTCTGTGATACTGAGAGGGGGGTGAATCAGTATTACACCCCTAAAAAAAACTCTGATAAATTAAGCCAAAAATGAACTCTTTCCAAATTCAACCAAGGTAGATCTATTGTTACATACTGATCACAATAATCCCCAAAGCTACCTTTCAGACACCTTGCCTATTAGACAAATCAGTTGTTCTTGACTATGTCTTCTTTTAGGTTATGGGTTTGATGATTCTTTAGCTGTGTTCACAACTTAATTCAAAACACAAAATGTAAATTCAAAGTAAGGACACGAAAGATTTAAGTGGTTCTGTTAATGTGACATACTTCACGGTGGTAGGGATTCTTCCTCTATTGAGAAAATCCACTATACTTGAGAACACTAGTGTGGTATTCCCTATGATTACAATGGATGTCTTAATCTTCTACTTCATTCACTATTGCAAATACAAAACAATCACAATACAATGAGTGTCATTTATTGTGTCTACCCTTCTTCTAGATTGCGTTGCCTTTGTTTGATTTGAATAGGCTGCTTCAGTACCACTTGGAAGATCACCAAAACACTCTCTAACCTCTCTTGAAGAAATCTGAAAATACATTAAGTTCTCTCAAATGCTTCATCGAATTTCTTCTCTAGGTTGTCTCACCTAACTCCTAGTCTCACCATTTCAGCATCTTGTGCTTGCACTTACACTTCAGGTCTGTCGTTTCACGTCTCACAGCTTGCCTCACGCTTCTGGTCTGCCATTTCACGTTTCTTGTCCTGCACCATGCTTCTAGTTTTGCTAGTTCACGTCTCTCTGCTTGCCTCACATTTGTAGTTTGGCATTCACATTTCTCGACCTGCCTTATGCTTCTGGTTTTACTGGTTCATATCTGTCCCATTTCTGATCTGCTCCCATACCTTGTTGCACATTTTGGTTTGTCATGCCTGTCGCATGTTCTGGTCTGTCATGCTCCATCACATGTTCTGGTCTGTTACTCCCTATCGCACATTCTGGTCTGTCATGCCTGGTGGGTTGTTTTGGTCTGTCACTCCCCATCGCATGTTTTGTTCTGTCATGCCTAATGGGTTGTTCTGGTCTATCACTCCTCGTTGCATGTTTTTTTTTGTCACACCTGGTGGGTCGTTTCAGTCTGTCATACCTGGTGGGTCATTCTAGTTTGTCGTCTTCTCTTCTTGGTGGTCTCACAGATACAAGGTCTGTTGTCTTCTCTTATGGGTGGTCTCACGAATACCAGGTCTGCTGTCTTCTCTTGCGGGTGGTCTCACTGATGCCAGGTATGCTGTCTGCTCTATCTTCCGATGGCTCCTCAAAAGAGATAAGTCTTGGTTTATATACTCCCTTCTATGAAAACCCTAGTATGGTTTACTGTAGCTGCCATAAATTTCCTTTCTTGTCCCTCAATGTGGCTTCATATTGCTGTTCCATTCAAAATTGAATTTCTTTTCTTGCCCCTCTAAGTGGCTTCATATTACTGTTCCATTCAAAATTTAGCATTATCCTCCTTCTTAATTTATTTTTCTCAAGCAATGCTATGTCACACTAAGACATAAGCAATGCTGAACTCCCTCTACAAGTTCACTCTAAGGAGATCACTTTATGAGGTTATTTGACATACTAGTCTTATCCTATGATTCTTGAAATATGAGTCAGTTCTGCTTGTACATTTAAATCTAGTTAACAACAATTCTTATCCTGTAATTCCTAAGATATGAGCCACTTCTACTTGCACACTTAAATCTAGTTGAAAACAATTTCAACCCATATAAGGTTGTAGGAACAACATATAAAACCAAGTGAGATGGTGTTGACAACAAATTCAACATTAGCCATCAAGGATGGGCTCAACACCTTGTTCCATATGAAGTCTTAGCATCATAAATAGCTTCTTCCAAAAGAGATTGGTGAAAACATTATGTCTATTAGATAATATAGTCTAAGGCATTCCATCAAATTTATAAATTCCATCCATAAAATACTTGACAACTAAAGAAGTTGTGAAAGGATGAAATAGTGCTATAAAGTGGCCATACTTGTTGAACATGTCAATGATAATATTCATTCCTTCTAATTTTGGAAGTCCTTTAATAAAGTTTGTACTAACGTTAGCCCAAGCGCTAGGTGGTAATTATAGGCATTAAAGAATACTTGGATATTTGACATTTGCAATCTTACACCTTTGACAAAAGTCACATGTTTGCATATGGTCTTTAATTGCTTGTTTCAATTTAAGCCAATACAAATGCTTTTTTAATTTTTGATAAGAGGTCTTGATGTTAGAATGTACTCCTATAATTGAATTATGAAACAATAATATTTGAGCTGTTAGGCTATAAATGGACCTAAGGTATATCTTTTCCTTATGTACTCCATTTTATAAAGTATAACAATGCTTAGATTAGGCTATCAATATAAGCTTAGTTATAAGTTCTCTAACAACACTATCTTATTCATAGTTAGGACTTTTGTGTATCACTAAGGAACCACAACAGTAAGTGTAATAAGAACTATCAATCTTATTAGCAATTTTTTCATAAATTAGTTCATTTCTTTTAGACAAAGCATTTGAGCTCTATTTTCACTTACCTTCGTATAAAGAATAATGCAATCCAACCTAGTAACTTGGTAACTCTTTGGATTTAAATGTAAGTATGAAGCTATTACAATAAATATTAAAAGCTTTCATGATTAGTTTTTGTGTCAATGGAATTCCCCTCCAAATAATGTGTCCCTTTACTTATAGCCATTGAAATGGCTAATAACTCCTTCTTAAAGGTAGAAAGGGACTGATGCCTATTATGAAGTTGTTTATTGAAATAAGCTATACCATTAAGAAGGAACTTGGCATTTTTTTTGCATAAAACTATCAATTTCATTCTTATAATAAAGAGGGCACCTATAAGGCCATAAATTCACTAGTTAAGTCCTATGTTTTAGAGGAATATTGTGATCATAAGATCTTTTGGGTGACAACTCCTTAGCTTCTTTGAAAACATTTTGGTATTGATTTATAATTGCATTTAATTGCCTTGGTAAAGCTATGGGTCCAATCCACTCACCTAGCTCTAAGAAAACTCTTACTCTTAGTTATCAATCTAAGAGAAGTAGCTCAAGTGAAGCCATATAATTCTAGTATGTTCCCTTCCTTTATAAATGCTAATTTTACCTTAGAAAAATCAAGTGTTACTAGTCCTTATTTTATTAATGCAATTAACTTTCAACATTTTATCATAAATTCCCAATGGTATCAATCTTAGATCAATAGTAAAACAATGTATATGTATCTTTTATTCAAATTGACAAAACTTATATTTGTCATACTTTACCCATTAGCTACATATAGCAATATTGGCCTAGTGTTCTTCATTAGCCATACTTACCTATATCAACCATATTGGCATTTAAAAAGCTATGAGCAGCTCTTGTGTCTACAAAATTATCAAGCTCTTCTTACCTATATGTCCCTTTATCTATAGTGTTTTATCACTTGCCTCTCTAGTAATGTTATAAATTAATATTGCCACAAAAGTCCTATAAATGTCCTTTTCAAAGTTTGATGGGCTTTCTTCTTTATAATTTAAGGGAATTGTGACTCTAACTCTCCTTCCATAACATTTAAAGCTTATTCCTTGGCACATTGATTCCCTATGATTAGGTTTTTTTATCATCTTAGCAATATGCTTTTGTTTAGTAGCTATTAGGTGAATAATTATAAGCTTTAATATAATTTTTATATTAAGATTTACATTAACATTAGCATGTCTCCCAATAACAAATTTAGGGTTCATTAACTATTCTCACAAGCCCATGTTGCCTATTAAGACCTTATATCACTTCCTCTTACAACTTTGCTAGCTCTTATAATTGGATTAGTAATTAAGGTTATGATATCCTTACTATAAGTCTATTATTATCACTTAATCCACTCATGAAACTTTCTAAAATATTCTTTTGATAAGCTTAGATTAGATTGGTTCATCATAGTCTTTTCCTTAAATTTCTCTTAGCTATAAATTATTAATCCAATCCATATTAGTTGATTAAACTCCTCAACAATACTCCTTAGCTTTAAACTACTAAATTTGATACACATATCATAACAACAATTATCTTATATGACCATACTTTGGTATAGTGGCTAACATTAAAACCAAAATTTAAGTTTCCCTCCTTAAAATATAAATGCTTTCTCCATTTTTGCTTCTTTCTTTATATGATTTAGGCTAAAGGATTATACTTCACAATCAAATCCTTAGGATTTATACCTTCAAAATAAGGTAGAATAATCCTTGACCACTAGCTTTCACAATTTGCTTCTCATATGCACTATTACTTACTTAAGAAGCATATTGATGAAGACCTTCTTAGGTCTCACATTGAGAGGGGGAGAGGGTAAATCAATGTGAGGTACTTACTTTCTACAAATTTGTCCCAATTAAACCTCTGTGACTTATTAAAGTCAATGATCAAATTTTTATCTTGCTTGTTTATGTGAAAAAGACCATATGGATATCAAATAAGCACAAGTACCCAAGAACACAAAATTTTTACATAGTTCACCCATAATGTGTGAGTTATGTCCACAGTGTGATAGGATCACTCCTAAATCACACAATCCAATCTTATTATCATGGGATACAACTAATGTTGTGGAAGGATCACTCCTTAACCACTTACAATGATCTCTCGATCACTCCAAAGGTCTCCCACCCATTTTCAAGAAGTACATAAAAGTTTATAATAAAACCTTCTTGAAAAAAGATCTTTCAATGTCTATAGGCTACTATTATAGAAAATAGATATTCTACTTCCTCACTGTTGGTCTTTGTTTAGGCTTTACCGTTCTCTCCTTTACAGGTTCTCTCTTTTTCTTTCTACTACTGCTGTTGTCTCTCCTCTGTAAGTTCTCTTCACTACTATTGTTGTCTCTCCTTTGTAGGTTCTCTCTTTTATAGGTTCTCTCAATTGCAGGTTCTTTTTGCTGTAGGCCGGCTCTTTCCTTTGTTGTCGGTTCTCTCATGTCTTTGTAGGTTTCTCCTTTTTCTGTAGAACTCTATTTGTTATGCTCTCTACAAGATTTCTCCTTTATTGGTTTTCTCCCCTGCAAGTTCTCTCCTCTTGCCTCTATAGGTTCCTCCTTCTGCCTTTGCAGGTTCCTCCTTTTGCCATTGTAGGTTCCTCATTCTATAGGTTCTCTCCTCTGTTGGTTATGGCTACTACTATTGTAATTTTTCTTCCTACTTCTGCTATTGCAAGTTGCTATAATCTTTCTTCTTGCTTTTGCTGTCCCAAGCTACTGCAATCTTTCTTCTTGTCTATGTTTCAGTAATCTTTCTTCCTATTTTTGTTACTGCAAGTTGCTTTTACTATTGCAATCTTTCTTCCTATTTCTGTTGTCACAAACTACTACAATCTTTCTTCATGCTTTTGCTGTTGCCTCTTTCTTCTATTTTTGCTATTGCCAGCTATTGCAATTTTTTTGCCTAGTTGTCGCTTCTATCTCTCCTCCTAGTTGTAGCTGCTATCTTTTCTTTGTTGTTGCTATTGCCTTCTCTTTGTTGTAGTTGCTACCTTCTTCTTTTTACAACTGCTACCTTCTACTTTCTGTAGCTACTACCTTCTCCTTAATGTAGTTGCTGCCTTCCATTTATTGCTATTGCTGCATTCTCTTGGTTTCCATTGCACTCTTTTTTTTTTTTCCTCTAGTGCTGCTGCTGTTTTCTTTTTCTGTTGCACTCTTCTTCTACTCTGGGGTTGCTGTTGTTTTCTTTTGCCACTGTACTCTCCTTCTTCCTCTAGTGCTGCTGTTTTTTTCTTTTGCCACTGTACTCTCCTTCTATTTTGGTGCTATTTCTATTTTCTCCTCCTATATGTCATTGTAATCTCTCCTATTGAATGCCATTGCACTCTCTCCTCTTGGATGCTGTTATTGTCTTTCCTCTTGGATGTTGCTGCACTCTCTTTTCTATAGCTTATGTTTTTGTAGCTCCAATTTTTGCAACTCTCTTTTTAATAAAACACAACTCTCAAGCCATTCCTTGTTATGGTCTACAACACTCACTCTTGCTGAGCCCTCTCTTTTGTTTTTGTAGCACTCTCTCTTGTTGAGCTCATTCTTTTCTTCTATAGAGCACAACTCTCTTTTCTCTTTTGTATGACATATTTTGTAGCTCTCTTTTCTCTTTTGTAGAATTCACTTTGTTGTGCTCTCTCTGTCATGCCCATTACCTATTCTTTTTGGTGGCTACTCTTTGTGGTTATGCTCCTTTTGTCTATTATGTTTCTCTAGCACACATATTGAGCCCATCTTTGATGGCTAATGTTAGATTTGTTATCAACACCATCTCACATTATTGTATTTGTTGATTTGATATTATGAATGTTGTTGAGATATAAAGAGGTCATTTGGCAAAATTGGTGATGACAGGTCAACCCTCAAGGTGATGAGTCAATGTTAATTGTCACCCTAAATTTTAGGGGTTAATATTGACTATTGACCCTAAATTTTAGAAAGTCAATATTGACTATTAACCTTAAATTTTAAGACTTAAATTTGATCGTTGATTGTAAGGTAACCTTTAGGAATCTACAATAACCATTAATGAATGTGTAACCCTAATCTCAAGGCTTTATAAATAACCCATACCCATTGCAAAATAGGTGTTTGTTGCAGAATTTTTGAGAGAACAAAAAACCTAATTATAGTAACTAGCCAAGTGAGAGAACAAATGAAAGTAACAGCTAGCCACCACAAGGCCAACAGCAATAGGTTCTAGCAACAAAGGAGGCAAGCTAGTAGAAGGTGAAGGGTATACCAGCACCAGCAACAAACCAGAAGGGTATACCAAGACTAGTAGCAAACCAAAAGGGTATACCAACACTAGTAGCAAACTAGGAGGGTATACCAGTACTAGCAGCAAACTAGTAAGGTATACCAGCACTAGCAACAAACCCGAAGGGTATACCAAGACTAGTAGCAAACCAAAAGGGTATACCAACACTAGTAGCAAACTAGGAGGGTATACCAGTACTAGCAGCAAACTAGTAAGGTATACCTGCACCAACAAGTCCAGGAGGCTTCCTAGTAGTAGTAGCACGTTTAGAAGGATCCTCAGTAGTAGTAGCACATTTAGGAGGCTTCCTAGTAGTGACATCACATCTGGGAGGCTATACCAGCACTAGCAGCATATCCAAGAGCCTTCCTAGTAGCGGTAGCATGTCCAGCAACCTTCCTAGTAGCGGTAGCACATCTAGGAGGCTCCCCAATAGTAGCAACACCTCCAGAAGGCTCTGTAGCAGCAACAACACGTCTAGGAGGCTTCCTAGTTGTGGCAACATGTTTGGAAGGCTATACTAGTACTAACAGCACGTCTAGGAGGCTTCCTAGTAGCAATAACACATTTAGGAGGCTCCTTAGCAATAGCAGCACATCCAGAAGGCTTCCTAGTAGTGGTAATATGTTCAAGAGGCTATACTAGCACTAGTAGCACATCTAGGAGGTTTCCTAGTAGCAACAGCACATCCAAGAGGCTATACTAGCAAGTGCAACATGCCCAGCAGCCAAAGCAGCAGCAACTTGTGTGGACAGCAATAGTAGAACGTACAAGCAGTGATAGCAGGCTGTGCATGTGGAGACAGCAGTAATAATATGTGTAGATAGCAATAGCATAATGTGTAAGTAGTGATGATAGCACATGTGGATAGCAATAGTAGCGCATGCAGGTAGTAATAATAGCACATGCGGACAACAGTAGTGGTAAGAGAAAACTTGCCCTGGCAGCAGGCAACGAACGAGACAACACCGGCAGCAAAGGAAGGAGAAGATCTGTATTCTACACTAGTATTTTGTACATATTGAGTGATCATTCTCCAAGAAAATTTTCACTACAAACTCTTGATAAACTTGTTCAAAAAATATGGGTGGGATACCCTTGGAGTAATTGAGAGATTAACTCCTTGATTGGCAAATTGTTGTAAGTGGTTAAGGAGTAGTCCTTCCATAAGTGGTTAAGGAGTGATCCTTCAACAACATTGTTGTATCTCTTGATAACAAAAGTGGCATGATTTCGGAGTAATCCTATCACGCTGAAGACATAACTCACACATTGTGGGTGAACCATGTAAAAATTGTCATGTGTTTGATTAATATTTATACAATCAGTCTCACATAAAAGAGAAGGATAAAAAATTAGATCATCAGCTCTAAGAAGTCATAGAGGTTAAATATGGATAGATTTGTATAAGGCATGTATCTCATATTAATTCACCCCCTGACTTAGTGTGAGACCTAAAAAGGTCCTTATCGAGTGGTACCAAAGTCAATTCCTCTATTAATCCAATTTGTCCATTTTGATTTAAAGTTGTACATTACTGTGTGAATTTTTATTTTCTACTACTGATTGAGATCATGGTTAGTATGAATAGTATTAACAGCAAAGGTATCCCTACGTTTGATGGACAGAATTATCAATAATGGATGTTGAGCTCATCTTTGATTGTTAATGTTAGATTTGTTTTTAACATCATCTCACACGATTATATGTGTTGATTTGATGTTATGAATGTCATTGAGATATAGAGAGGTCATTGGGCAAAGTCAGTGATGATGAGTCAACCTTGGCTTTAAGGAGTCAACGTTGGTCGTAATCATAAATTTTAGGGGTTAAGATTTTACCATTGACCATTGATTGTTAACTCTAAATTTTAAGAAGTTAATGTTGACCATTGACCCTAAATTTTAGGACTCAAATATAGCCGTTAATTGTAGGACAACATGTGAGAATTAATGATGACTATTGATGATTGAGAGAGCCGACAATTGAGAGGTGAACAGTAAAGAAGAGTAGGCAACCACCAAGCAAGGTGCAGCCAGTGAAGAAGGAGAGAAAGAATACAAGGTACATCTAGCCAAGAAGGAGAGAAAGAGAGCAAGGTGCAGCTGACCAAGGAGGAAAGAAAGTGGGTAAGGCAATTAGCCAAGGATAGTGTAACAGCCACCAAGGGAGAGGCATCAAGGCAGTCAGCTAAGGTATAGCCACCCGCACCAGCAAACACCACCAAGGCAGCCACCCACACCAACAAACCACAGAGGTAGCATCCGGCAAGAGATGGAGTAGCAGCTGGTAGGAGGTGAATAGCAACAGAAGGGTCTGACACCAGCAAACCACTAAGGCAGTAGCTAGTAGGAGGTGGAGCAGCAGCAGAAGGGTCCTACACCAGCAATCAACATGTAGATAGTAACGGTGTGCGTAGACAGCTGTAACGTGCGGGGATAACAGTAATTGCATGAGAAGATAGTTGCAGCATGTGGGGATAGTAGTAGCGGCATAAGAAAATAGCTACAGCACGTGTGGATAGCAGTAGCGGCGCGATAAGAGAGTTGCAGCGTGTGGATAGTAGCAGCGGCACAAGCAGCCAGTAGCAGCGTGTGTAGATAGCAGCAGCAGCATAAGCATACACCAGCAGCGTGCACGGATAACAGCAGCTACTTGATCAGATAGCAGCAGCATGTGCAGATAGCAATAACAGTATCAGTAGACAGCAACAACGTGAGTCAATAGCAGCAGTGGCACAAGTACACACTAGTATCATGTGTGGATAGTAGCAGCAGCATAAGCAGACACCAGTAGTGCACGTGATTAGCAGCAGCAACACGAGCAGAGAGTAGCAGTGTGCGCGGATAGCAACAGTGGCACAAGCAGACAGCAGCACCACGTATGGATGGTAGGAATAGCATGTTAGCATGTGTGGACAGCAGCCACAACACATGCAAATAGTAGTGACGCGTGTAGACAGAAGCAGTGCACATGGATAGCAGAAGCGGTGCAAGTAAACAGCAGTAATGCGTGTAGATAAGGGCGGTGGCAAGAGCAACAGCAGCAGTGTGTGTGGATAACAACAACAACGCATGAGGATAGCAATAGCAATGCATGAGGACAGCAAGAGCAGCACCTGCAGACAAAAGTAGCATGTTCGGGAGGCTATATTGGCAAATGTAGTGCACCCAAGAACCAAAACAGTGAGTGCAACGCATGCAAATAGAACCAATAGCATGTGAGGACAGCAGCAGCGCGTTTGGACAGCAGGCGCAGCACTTGCGGACAGTAGGTGTAGTGCATGCAAGCAGTAATAGTGTGTGTGGATAGTAGCAGCATTATGTGTAGACAGCAATAGCAATGCATGCGGACAGCGGCTACAAAGGAGAAAGCCTGTCTTGACATCATGTTTGGCAACATGCATCAGCAGAGGAGGAAATGCACTCAAAAACAAAGGAAAAGAACCTACCAAGGCCGAAGGAGGTAGCGTTAGCAATAGGAGGAGAGAACCTACCAAGGCAACAGGGAAGGCAGCATTGGCAGCAGAGGAGAGATCTTGTCAAGGTAATGAGTAAGACAGCATTGGCAGTAAAGGAAGGAGAAAATCTATATTCTGCACTAGTAGTTTGTACACATTGAGTGATCATTCTCCAAGAAAGGTTTCATCATAAACTCTTGATAAATGTGTTGAAGGGTGGGATACCCTTGGAGTGATAGGGAGATCAACTCCTTGATCGGGAGATCGTTGTAAGTGGTTAAGGAGTGATCCTTCCACAAGTGGTTAAAGAGTAATCTTTCCATAACCAAACTATATCCCTTGATAACAAGAGTGGATTATGTGATTTAGGAGGGATCCTATCATATTGTAGAAGTAGCTCACACATTATGGGTGAATCATGTAAAAATTGTCGTGGGTGCTTGAATGCTTACAATTGCTCTCACATAAAGGAGAAAAATACAAATTGGATCATCAACTCTAACAAGTCATAGAGGTTAAATCCAAATTGATTTGTTAAAAGTAGATATTTCACACTAATTCACCACCTTCTCATTATAAGACCTAAAACAATCCTCATCAAGTACTATTAAAGCATGGTTTCTCTGTTGATCCAATTTTTCTACTTTGAATTGAAGTTGTGCATTACTATGTGAGTTTTATCTCTACTACTGCTTAAGATTAGGGATAGCATGAACAGTGTTTATAGCAAGGCATCCTTACTTTTGATGAACAGAATTATTAGTTATGTAAGAATAAAATGCTCTCATATTTGATGTCCCTTGGTCTTGATATGTTTGAGTCTATTGTTAATGGCTTCATCCCTATTGTTGAAGGTGATCATATGACGCCAACTGATAAGAAGAACTTAGAGTGTGATGGAAAGAAGAGAAATGCCTTATATGCCTCCTTGTCAAATAAAGAATTCACTAAGGTGATGGAGTGCAACACAACTAAGCAAATCTAGGACAAACTGAAGAACATCTATAAAGGAGACAAGGTTGTGAAGGAAGCCAAGTTACAAATCTAAAGGAGCAGATTTGAAGACATAAAGATGTAAAATAATGAGACTATGGATGTATTCTTCACAACGGTCAACAAAATTGTGTGTTCCATCAGAGACTATGGATAAGAGATCTATGATGCCACTGTGGTAAAGACAATACTCAAAACAACACCAAATTCTCTTTTATTGAACATAGAGATTTCGATAGGCTACCCTTAGATGACCTACACAACATATAGGTGGCTTATGAAATGAGAATAACCCTAATGAAGAAAGAAAAGAAGTCTAAGGTTGAGAAGAAATTGGCCTTCAAGGCAATGAAGAAGTTAATGATTAAAGACCAAGTACAAGAATCCAATGGAAGCTCAGAAGAAGATAGTGATCCCTAACTGGATAAAGTTTGGTGTACATTACCAACAATATAAGGAAAGGAAAGAGGAAGTACAAGGGAAAACAACCATTGAAGTGCTTTAGCTATGGAGACATAGGGCACTTTGTTGTGGACTGCCCAAAGAGAACAAAAGCAAGTAGTGATAATGATGATAAGCCTACCCCAAGGTGGAGAACAAAGAAATCCAGAGCTATCTTAAAGCTGGAAATTCAAATGCCAAAGGGGAAAAGCAATTCTTTTGATCCAAAAGAAGAAATTACCTGAGCAAACGGGAGGAAAAAGAATCTAAAGTTAAAAGTGATGATGATTCTAATGATGAAGTTGTATAGAATGTGTTGGTTACTTAAGTAGATAATGATCAAGAATCTTTAAGTGATAAGGAATCAATAGTAAAGGAAGAGGACAAGTTGGTGCAGCAACTTAAGAATGAGTTGAGAGCTTGTTTGTACAAAAATAGCAAGCCCAATTTCCCATTTGCACTTTAACATACTTGTTGCCCTTCATTAAGTAAAGGCATGAGGAAAAGCCCACATGCCACCCTTAATATGCCAACAACATGGTGGAACAACTTATGTGTGACAGCTACCATTCTTTAATTGCCCATTCAAGGACTTGAACAATAACTAACACATAATAGTCAATAGTTGTCAACTATGCATTTAGGGACTTACCTAGAAACTTACATGCATGCCTTAATATTGATCACTGTAAGGGCATTGGGTGTACTAGAGGAGTGGAATAACCTATATACACCACACATTAAGAGACATGAGTGGTAGCCCATGCATTGCCCCTAATATGACACTTGCATTTTAGGGGCAGAAGGGATGACTAGCTCCTATTATCATCTAAGCTCCTTTATTAGGCTTATGTAAGGTGGGTGGGAGTGAAAAAAGTGCCCTCAATGGCCCGTTACCATCACCATCGCACCATACTCCTATCTTTAGCCTTATGTACCCTATAGCGTACTATAAAGGTTAGCTTAACCGAGCTTTGAGGGTGTAAAAGAGTCTAGTTATACAAAAATCATTAGGGAAGTAAACACTGCATAGGATACAAGCTTATAAAGAAGGCTAGCAATCCCTTTATTATGTCTAAGGGACTTACACTATGACATATATGCCACTCTTGACAAAGCAAAGGCATAAGGAAAAGCTTCCACATTGCACATGTTAAGGGACTTGAGTGGTAACCTATGCATTACCCCTAATGTGTCACTTTTATTTGGAGGGAGGGATGACTAGGTCCTATCATCATCAAAGTTCCTTAATTTAGGCACATGCAAGGTAGGTAGGAGTGAACAAAGTGCAAAGTTCCCTTGATGGCACACTATCATCACTATAGCACCTCACTAGGGACCATAGCTTAATGCATTTTGCAACATACAACGGAGGTTAGCTCCACAAAGCTTTAGGGGTGTAAAGGAGCCTAGTTGCATTAAACTCATTAAGGAGGTTAGCTTTACATGACATGTAAGCCCATAAGGAAGGCTAATAATGCATTTCCTTTAGCCCATAAGAGAGGTTAGTGTCGCTACTTTGTTCTACCCACTCAACCCAATTCCACACTTTATTTGATGACCTATCTCCATTTTCTAACAAAGTTGTGCTCTCTTGACTTTAACCACCTTTATGGTCATGGAGCATGTTCCCTAAACTTTGATTTGCTCCCTTTCGATGCCCCTTACATTTTTTAAATCAACTAGCATAATGCCCCTTAGGGGAAAATGCCTTGGTGTTTCCAATAATGGGTGCATCAATTGCCAAAATGATCCTTTTAGAATAGATTTTATTGTACTTTAATCACCCTTGAGGTTATAGAGCACATTCTTTCAACTTTAACTTACTCCCTTTTAACACCCTCTCATATCTTCTAAGCCACGAAGTCGCACTTGTCCTTGTAATTACATTGCCTTGATGTTTCCAATAATGGGTACTCCTCCTAATTATCTAATGTTTGTTTCATTGTGTTCCTCATTTTTCATAGGTTCCATTTAAAACTCCAAGCACTTAATTCTTTTCTATTTTGGAAAGGGGGTGTTGTTGGCATTTTAAATGTGAATATATTGATTTGTAGGGTTAAAAAATCCTACATGAAAAAGGAGGAGGAGTAAGTAATATATTAGTGGCAAGGACCTAATGTCTTAAGGTTTTGAGTTGAGTTGTAGTGTTAAGCCTACAAGTTTGTTGCTTACATGGACATTACTTATTTCTCCTTAATATTTGACTCTTTTGTTTACTTAACAAAGTGATATAAAAGCCAATGGTTTGATGAAGGAAAAATAAGAATGACACATTTTCCCTATGATTATTGCCTCTATAAGAAAGGAAGAAATAAATTATACTTACCAAAAGTAAGGCTTAGGTGGAGTGCTAAGGTGTAGTTTCAAAAGAAAAGTGGTAACATAGGTGTGACTCTTGAAACATTAGTAAAATTTATTTATTCATTCATTTTTTCATTAAATTATTTTTAATAAATTTTATACCTAATTAAGTTAATTAGAAAATGTTTTGTGACTTAGGTGTGTTTGGGATAGTTTTCAGGATGTATGCCTTTGGCAAGTAGAATTTTAACATTTCATTAGTTTCACCTTTATTCTTTATTCCAAATTTTTTACAAACTTCAAGGTCCAAATTAGAGAAGCGATCTTTAATGAAATTATAGAATCAAGTATAGCATGTTATTCTTATCTTTTAATCTATATAACTGAAAATGAATTAAAATTCAAATTCCTTCATCCTAGAAAGAACATATAAAATAATCAAAACTCATGTTCTTAGATTTTATTCACTATCAATGAATATTTCAAAAACAAAATACATTATTTGCTAAATCTCATATATTACTACACTCTAAGGTATATAAAAACATCATTTTTTTTTGAATTTGTGTTTAAATAAAAAATGAAGGAAAAAATATTTGTTGTGTAGTTCATAACTTAAACATAATCTATATGCATTTCTTAAGGAATGATCTAGTAGTTAAGAACTCAAACTTTTATTTTTTAGATCTTGACTTGTAATCATAAGAAAGGGATATAGGGTTTATAGGAATTGGAAGAAGTATCACTATTATATAGGTAATGACCCAACGAGTATCCTAATGAACCATAAGAAATTGTTTAAATGGATAAGGAAATATAAGGAAACATATTTGCATCACTAATTAAAGATTTTAAATGTAGAAAATTTGGACAAGAAAATATATCTAGATCATAAAATAAATATTTTAAATATAGAAAATTTTGACAAAATCATATATTTAAACTATAAAGGAAAGATTTCAAATTTAGAAAATTTGGACAAGGAAATATATTTAGACCTTAAAGTAAAGATTTCAAATGTAGAAAATTATGTACATTTTAAAAAATATATATATCATGCAATCTTTCTAGGCCAACAAAGTAATGATTTTAAATATAAACACACCTAACTTAACCCTATTTAATGGATATATATGGCCAATGATACCATTTATAAATTTTTCTTGAATTTCTCTATCCATCAATAAGGTTATACCAAACAAAATTCTACGATAGGTATTAAGAAATCTTAGATTTCATTTACATATATAAGGTATTAAGAAACCCATCTATTTGCATCTTTAATTGGAAAAAGAAAGGCATTTTGGTAGCAATACTCTATTCATAACCTTATAACTAAAGAGGATATGGAGAAATCTACATTTAAGATGGCTTTCTTGCTTGGGTTCTTGGTTTTAGCATGCATTAAGTAATAACTCCATCGATTTCTATATTGAATACATCTACTAGCATTAATTTGACTATTCAATTTTATTTCAACTTTTTATATATCAAATTTTATAATTTGATATTATAGTTGAGAATGTTAATATAACTATGGAATGTATATATTGTAGATTCACAAATGGGAGTTAAAGCAAGAGGGCCAATTGTTCATTTAGGATGCAAAGTAGTGGCTGACTATATGAATAATAGGAAATGCATTGGTTGCGTAGGTCGTACTTACACTAACGATGGACAATGCATTTTCCATAAACAAAGTTTGTTAGCTAATGGCTCTTCTCACAAAGTTGTTCCTTAAAGTATCACTAATTATCCTTATGAGAATGAATATTTAATGAATAAATTAGTTTGTTGAATCCCTTTTGGTTTTTACTCTTTATGTTCTTAATTTCTTTTTCTTTGTGTTGAAGTGGAATCCATTTGTTTTTCAAATGGATGAAAAGGGACATACTAATTTATCTTGTAAATTAATCAAAC
This sequence comes from Ceriops decandra, assembly GCA_020615895.1. Taxonomy (NCBI): domain Eukaryota; kingdom Viridiplantae; phylum Streptophyta; class Magnoliopsida; order Malpighiales; family Rhizophoraceae; genus Ceriops; species Ceriops decandra. Next base: position 24,468 of record JAHLGO010018622.1, on the reverse strand, counting down.
TAAGAAAATTTTTTTATTTTTAAAACTTGTAATGCATATGACACAGAGAACAAAGACAATTAACAAACCAAACAAGTATCAATTTAATAGCATTCATAAATTTTTCATCATGAATTTAATGAGTGTATGAATCTTTTAAAATGGTTTGATTATGATTTTGGTTGGAATTAAAACTAAAGTGAAAACTAGTTGACTCATACTTAAAACCTAAAGTAGCCAACTTTATGGTTTTAGTGTTAACCAACATGCAACTTCAATTCTCCCTTTTTAAAAATCAGTATGTTGTGGACACTCTTAAGGACACACTAAGGACATGTCTATAAATTTTTTTTTTTTAAGTTATGAGCATATGCTACCAACTTTCAAATGTATATAGTTAGGTGGACTTGGGGCATTATACTTCTCAAATTTTGGGGTCTTAAATTTCTTAAAGGAATTACATTTTAAACTAGACAAAGATTTAATGTAATTAGAGAGCATGAATATTGTCCTCTTTGATAACCCTAACTTCCTCCTATAAGAGGTCAATTTTGTTTCATGGAATGCTTAACACTTCCTACCTTTCTATCCTTTAATTCAAGATTAGTTTTAAATTCACCAAGGGTAGTGTTAACAAGGTGACACATTAAAGTGACATTAAGTGCATACATCTTAGTATTAGATGATTGTGTAATTGTTGTTCGACCTTAAAAGGGACGTATTGTTGATTGGAAGTAGATGAAGGGCACTAAAGAAGTTCCTAACACTAAAGTTGTTTGGAATATTCCATCGATAAAGGTAGAGGAGTTTTCTTAAGGAATTATGTCTCCTATGACTATTTTTTCTTTAGCAAATACTCAAGCTATTTGCTGAATTTACTCTTTTAATTCCTTAATTAAGGTTTTAAGACTATCTATGCAGCTAGCTAACTTTTTAGCTCTGCCCCTCATTCTTTTTGTATGAGATCAAGTTAAGATTGTATGCCTCACTTGTTATGAACTTTTTATGGTTTATTGTATTGTACCTTTGATTAAGGTGAATAGAGCAAGATATGCCCAAATGGATGCCATGAGATGCCATAAGAAACATAACATAGGAAATATATTATTAGTATAGCAATTATAAAATTAAAGCATAAAAAGTAAAGTATTACAATAAAAGTAAAAAGATGGAACAATACAATTGATGATTTAATGATTAAGTTAAGGAAACCTCATGTTTCCTCTTTTATAAGGGACTGATTTAATAGGTGAATAACTTTACTAATATAACAATAAAGGAGTTTGGTTTAAAGATTTATGACTAGAACAATAGGTTCCTAGATCTTATTTTTCTCATTTTCACAAGTTGTGAGAGATATTATTTTGAGTGAATGATCTTGGGAATCCCATACGAAAGTAAAAGGCTACATAAGGGATTTCCTACCATCTTTTACCTAACATAAAAGGGATAAGGTTAGTGTTAAGGGTTTTATCATTGTATGTAATCAAGGTTCAGATGCAAATGATAATTATAAATATCAAAATGACAGTGATAAATAAATAAGACATCAGGTAAAAAAGAAATGAAAGTATAAAAATAAAAAATAAATTAGAGCATCTTGTCTCTTGAGAAAATCCCTAATGGAGTTGCCAAGCTATTATGATGGAGCTAGGATTCTTTCATGGGGTTTTGATTTTAGCTGGATTGTTGATGTTGTTCCCATAGCCTTGTATGGGTTGTAATTGTTGTCAACCAGATTTAATGCAAGAAAGGAAATCCACTGTAGTTCAAGTAAGCCCTACTAGGGTTTTCATATGAAGTCACATGAAGGGGCAAGAAAGGAAATCCACTGTAGCTCAAGTAAACCTTACTAGGGTTTTCATAGAAGGCAATATATAAACCAAGACTTATCTCTTTTTAGGGTAGCACACACACACCAGAAAAAGGGGATATAGATACAAACCAGAAAAGGGAGAAACGAGACACCAGAAACATTGGGGATATAGACCAGAATTTGTGAGACCAAAAAAGGGTAGCCACCGTAAGATAGTGAGACCTAGAGAAGGGGAGATGTTAGAGCAAACCAGACTTGGAGAAAGAGAGGATGTGAGACCTAAAGAAGGTGAGATGTTAGAGCAGACCAGACTTGGAGAAAGAGAGGACATGACACCTGTAGAAGGTGAGACGTTAGAGAGAGGACGTGAGACCTGGAGAAGGTGAGACGTTAGAGCAGACCAGACCTGGAGAAAGAGAGGACGTGAGCCCTAGATAAGGTGAGACATTAAAGTAGACCAGACCAGAGAAAGAGAGGATGTGAGACCTGGAGAAGGTGAGACATTAGAGCAGACCAGACTTGGAAACCATGAGACGTGAGAGCAGATTGGGACTTGAGAAGATGTGAGACCAGTGAAGCGTGCAATGGTTGACACTAGAACACACCAAAAGACCAGAATTTGTGAGAGCAGAAAAAGGTGAAATGGGTGACACCAAAGCACATCGAAAAATAGAGCAGACAACAGACCTGGTATCCATGAGACCACCCATAAGAGAAGACAGCAGACCTGGTATTTGTGAGATCACCCGTAAGAGAAGACAGTAGACCTGGTATCCGTGAGACCACCCCAAAGAGAAAATAGTAGAATTGGTATCCGTGAGACCACTCGGAAGAGAAGATGATAGACTAGAACGACCCACTAGGCGTGATAGACCAGAACGTGCGACGGTGAGTGACAGACCAGAACATGCGATGGGGTGTGAAAGCAGATTAGAAACGGGAGAGACGTGAACCAACAAAACCAGAAATGTGAGGCAGGCCTAGAGACGTGGAACACTAGATCAGAAATATGAGGCATGCCTAGAGACATGAACCAGCAAAGTCAGAAGCATGAGGTAGGCCGAGAAACGTGAACCAGCAGACCAAAAACGTGAGGTAGGTGAGAGACATGAAATGCCAAACCAGAAACACGAGGCAGGCCAAGAGACGTGAACTAGCAAAACCAAAAGCATGAGGCAGGCTGAGAAACGTGAACCAGCAAACTAGAAACATTAGGCAGGCTGAGAAATGTGAACCAACAGACCAAAAACATGAAGCAAGCTGAGAGACATGAAACACCAAACCAGAAACGTGAGGCAGGCCGAAAGACATGAACCAGCAAAACCATGAGCGTGGTGTAGGCCGAGAGACGTGAAACGGCAGACCAAAAGTGTGAGGCAGCCTGTAAGACGTGAAATAGCTGACCAGTAGCATGAGGCAGGCTGTGAGACGTGAAACGATAGACATGAAGCATGAAGCATGAATGCAGGCTGTGAGATGGTGAGACCAGGAGTTGGGTGAGACAACCTATAGAAGAAATTCAGTGTAGCATTTGAAAGAACTCAACATATTTTTTAGATTTCTTCAAGAGAGGTTAAAGAGTGTTTTAGTGATCTTCCAAGTGGTACTGAAGTAGCCTATTCAAATCAAATAGAGGCAACACAAGTTAGAAGAAGGGTAGACATAGTAAGCGATTACTTTGTATTTATAATAGTGAAACGAGTTGAAGATTAAGACATCCATTGTAATTATAGGGAATAGCACACTAGTGTTCTCAAGTATAGTGGATTGTCTTGGTAGAGGAAGAATCCCTACCACTGTGGAGTACATCACATTGACAAAACTTTGTAAATCTCTTGTGTCCTTACTTTGAATTTACGTTCTATGTTTTGAATTAAGTTGTGAATATAGTTAAAGAATCATCAAACCCATAACCTAAAAGAAGACCTAGTCAAGAACAATTGATTTGTCTAATAGGCAAGGTGTTTGAAAGGTAACTTTGGGGATTATTGTGATCAGTAAGTAGCAATAGATCTACCTTAGATGAATCTGGGAAAGAGTTTAGTTTTGACTTAAATTATCAAAGTTTTTTTTAAAGGGTGTGATACTGATTCACCCATTCTCTTAATATCACAGACTAGTAGATCTTAGGGTGAAATTAAGAACTTTAATTGAGGTAGGCTTTTGGTAGAAAAAGAAGAGTTATTATTGGTAAGGATTTGACATATTGGCATATGGAGGATTGCTAAGGTTTTCCACCTATGATCTTCCCAATTCATCCTTTTAAAGGGTAGATTACCACACTACCATTCCATATCCAGTTTATACAAATTAGTCACCTCCAACCTCTCCAACCTCTTATGCAATTACTAAAAATATTCCAAATGGACTTCATGTTTTAAAAAAGGAATTTTGAATTAATAAAAAAAATATTTGATTGATGATTTTTGTACAAATTATAACACAAAAAAGAGAGAATGGTTTTTCAAAATATTTTTTCAAATTTATAATCAAATTCAAACTTAATTTTTTGACTTCATTTTATAACACAAGGTATGTATTTTATTTTCTAATTGGTTCAAAATCTATGCTTTACAAAATGATATTTCATATCTTTTTCAAAAATCAATAATTCTCATTGTTTTAAGAAATAAAACTAAGGAATAGATTACTACTAATAATGAAGTAATCGAAGTAGACCATTCTCTTTTGAGACAGTTAAAGCTTAAACACCAATAAGTTATTGTTGATTTAGCATTTTATAAAATTTTTCACAAAAATGATGATTCAAAAGACAATTTCCAAAATGATTATACATCAAAATAATTTTACAAATGCTTACTTGTATACTTTAAGAACTCCATTATCTAGAGTGAAAATGTAGCTCCAAAAAACTGATGTTAGGATTTCAACCCCTTTAAAACCCTTTAAAATAGTTTCTTCAGTAATTAAAAATCCTTTTTTTAAACCCTTCCAAATACATAAACCAATCTAAAACATTGTGAATTTATTCAAGCTTTAAAGGTCTAACTTCCTACTTTTAAGCCTTCAACATCCAAAACTATATACACACTTGATCAAGACTCATAAAAAGACATTTACAAATTAGAAACCCTTGAATTAAAGAACATAACATGACCTAAACCTAGTTTTGGTCTTATTGCTTTTGACTTAGACATTTAAAACAAGCTCAATATCTTGGTTTAATACACATTCAATACCTTTTTCATTTATGAATGAAACCTAAATGACATGTCTAAATACAACATTTTAAGTTTACTCCAACAAATGACCTTTGTCGCTAATGCTTACAAAACCCAAAACCAAACTTCTAACAAAACTATGGCAAAATAACTCATTATAGGATTCTCTGGCCAACTTAAAGACTAGTGGGATTATCATCTCATAGAAACCTAAAAATTTTAAATTCTTCAATCAATCAAAACCATTGAAGAACAAGTACCTATCCTTGATTCCTTAGGAAACACCATTAATGATACAACAGCTTGTCTTATTCTTATAACTTCTTTACATTTTCTTAGAGACTTAACTCATTTGAGAGATAAAAATGCTAAGTTACTATCTAATCTCCATTACAAAAAACTTAATTATTTTCAAAATTACAAAACCACTTTTCTAACTAAAGTTATGTTTTAAGAAGATTCTGGTTAACCTTTTTGGAAATAAAAATTTTTGATAAACTCTCAATCCTTCTAGGAGAAAGAGTTTGCAATACTATCAAAATGACTTTTGGAAACTTCCTTTCATATGATTAGTTGACCTATAGCCAATTGATTGACTTTACTTTAAAAAAAGGTTTTAAGATATGCCAAGATTTGAAACTCTAAAAACATTTCAAATGGAAATTTAAACAATCCCATTTTGAAACTAAAACTTTTTGTTAATAATTTAATTTTGGTTTATCAAAAATAAAACTAGATTCAAAGCCCAAGACTAAGTATTTTCAAAAGTCCAAAAAATTTTTAAAGTTGGTTTAACCATTTTATCAAAAGCCCAAAAGATTTCAAAAAAGGCTTTCCCCTATAAAACCTTCCTCTAAGCCCAAAACACAATTAAAAGATGTTACCTATTACCGATGTGATAAAAAAGGACATATTCTAAAATACTACAAAATTAATAGAGGCTCTAAAAGCTTTAATTAGAAAAATAAATTTTTTAAAAAAATTATTAATCTTTTACAAACTTCTAATTTTGAAAATATTTTTTTGCTCTCTTTTGAAGATGATTCTTTCCAAATTGATGAAATCCAAAATACTTCTTTAGATACCCAAATTGATCTAAAACAAATCAATGTTTTCACTAGGAATTAAGAAATAATCCTTGACACCACAAAACATATTCAAGACCTAAACCTACAAAGAGAATACATAAATAGACTCTTAAGGATCTTTGAGACACCAAAAGCAACTCCTATACATGTTTCTTCAACTTCCAAACTTCCTTACAATTTATTCGTTCAAAATAAAATATGATGAAAACTACACCAACCATCCAAGACCTACATATAGAAATCAAAATCCTTAAAGTAGAACTCAAAGCATAACAACAAATTGACCATGAAACTCTCCAATTACTTTATGCCAAACACCTCAAAAATAAAACAAACCTTGATGAGCTAGAGGAAACACCTGAACCACAAGAACTCCAAAATCGTAAGAAACTCTTCAAAGATTTTCTTTTTGTTTTAAAATAGGTCATTTCTCAAAAATATTTGATAAAAATGACTTTTGTCTTTTCCAATGATTTTAACTTTGATGTCATAGCCCTGTGTGATATTGGTGCGAATTTAAGCTGCATTTGGCCAAATGAAATTCCATATATATCTCAAGAACAAATTTCAGAAGAATTGTTTAATATCATATTGTTATTTTAGGAACTCCTTTTATGAATTTAGTTACTCTTTATACAATTAGTAATGAAGACATCTCTTTTAAAACAAAGACATAAAAATTGTTTTTCCCATTTTTAGAAAAGCCAAAAGCTAGAAACCTCAATTTTGTGAAAGCCCATTTGATTTATGAAAATAAGATTCACACCCTAATTTCTTTAAAAGAAATTTTGTTATCCTATTTACAAAAGGGCCTTTCTTCCTAGTGAATTCAAACCTAACTTCAAAATCCTTTGGTCCAACAAAGAATTTCCAATATTCAAAATTAAATTCAACAACAACATTGTTTTGACCTTCCAAATGCTTTTGGCATAGGAAACAACATATAATTGACTTGTCATATGAAGCTAATTTTGATGAAAAACATTTTTCGTAAAAGTGTGACCTATCCAAATGGCTGCAGAATTTGAACAACATTATAGAAATTAAATTAGCACCTTAGAAGAGAAAAAACTCATTTCAAAATCAAGACCAACTTGGTTTTATGCAACCACTTATGTCAACAAAAGCTTTAAAATAGAAAGAAGTAAACCTAGATTAATGATTAATGGTAAACCTTTAAATAGGGCCCTCAAATGGATTAGGTATTCAATACCTAACAAAAAGTACTTATTACAAAGATTACAACCATCATTTAGTTTTTCAAAATTTGACATGAAATTAGAATTTTGGCAAACCCAATTCATTCAAAAGACTGTTACAATATTTACTATTCCATTAGATGGTATAAGTGAAATGTCATGTCATTTGATTTGAAAGATGTTCTTTCCAAATTCTAAAGAATTATGAATGATATTTTCCAACCATATTTTGAGTTTTGCATTATTTATGTAAATGATGTTATTATTTTTTCAAAATCCATTGCCAACAATTCAAACATTATCAAAATTTTATTTTTTGATATTAAACAAAATGACCTTGCTCTTTCACAATCAATGATGTCTTTATTCCAAACCATAATTAGATTTTTCAACCATTATATCTGACAAAGAACTATTACTTCCATGGAAATATCTCTTATATTTGCTAAGAATTTCCTAATAAGATTATAGATAAAGCACAATTTCAAAGATTCTTAAGGAAGCCTTAATTGTGTCTTAGATTTTATTCCAAATATTAACAAAATATCCAAACTACTTCATGATAGGCTTAAGAAAAATCTAGTTCCCTAGACTCCTCAACATATTGCCCTTGTTCAAAAAATCAAATCCTTGATCAAAATTATTTGATGGCTTTATATTGCAAATCTTTTCCTTCCAAAGATAGTTACGATTGATGCATCTAATAAGGGATACAAAGGTATTCTCAAATAGGTTTCTAATGACAAGGAACATATTGTCCAATTCACTTCAACCCATTGGAATAATTTCCAAAAGAATTATTTTACTATCAAAGTAAAAATTCTTTTGACTATTTTGTGTCTTACAAAATTCTAAAGTGATTTATTAAATCAAAAATTCTTTTACAAATAGATTGTAAGTCTGTTAAGGAAGTTTTAAAAAATGATATTTAAAATATTGCTTCAAAACATATTTTTTCCTAGTGGCAAACTATTTTATCTATTTTTGATTTTGATAATGAATATGGGGAAAAGAATTTTATCCTAAACATTCTAACCAAAGAGTTCCTTCAAAATCGACCTCAGAATGCCAAAGAAATCCAAGAATAAAGGTAATATCTTTATAACCAAAGATGAAAACCCGAAACCCCAACCAACAACACCTATCCAAATAACCTTAGTAAAACCCATCAAAACTTGGACTAAAATCACTCAAGAAACATAAAGAAAAAGCGCTTTAAATCCAATAATGCATAGCTCACCTGTAAGAAGAAAAAACAAAATCAACCTCCAAACAACTACAAATTTAAGGATATCTTTGCTATTGAAGATCCTCTTCCTATTTTAGAAAAAGCAAAAGGAGTCTTGGAAGGTAAGACTCCTCCAAATCTCAAAGTAGGAACTTCGCCTCAAACAAAATTTTCACATATTATTTTAACACAACCAATTATTTTAAAACCCTCCCTAAAGTATTTTGAAAAATTAAATTTCCAAAATGTTCTTCCTATAAAACATGGATTTTATTTTATCGAAATCTTACTATAGCTATTTTAAAATTTTTCTACCAAATTGGTACTATAAGTTAGTAAATATTACAAAATCCCAATTTTATTATATGACAATTCTTGAGATAATTGAATTCAAACATTTTTATGTAGATACAACTCACAAAGACCCTGTTTATTCAAGTTGTCATATCCAAAGGATTCTTAGTTCTCAGCAATGGGGACAAGAACTAGCAAAACTAAAGACCTTCCTACCAAATTTCAAAACTCTCATAACCCACTGCTTATTTTTTAATTACTAGGATTATCAATAAGCTTGATACAATACTTTTTCTTTCCAAAAACCAACAAGGAAGTCATTCCTAGTTAATCTACTTTAACTATAAGAATGGTTACTCTTAATTTTCAAATTAGTTCAAAAAATGGTAGACCTTCTTTAGACCTATTGAAGGTATCTTTCCCCTTCAAGTTAAAGAAGGATAAGATTAATTCAAAAAAGAATATCTCACCATAGACCTTGAAAAAGGATTTCCTTTATTCCTTTTTTATACAAAATTCTTTGTACCCTGAGTTATGATCTAGACTTTCAAATATCAAATCCAAGAAAATACCTATATTATTAATAGAAGGTTCAAAGTCAAATGGTGGAATTCCTTTAAATTTTCTAAATTCATATACAAAACTAAGATCCAAACATGGTTAAATAGGATTCAACCCTAATTCCAAAACCCATTAAATATAAGACCTTTAAGCATAGCCTTTCTAACCCAAAATTCACATGCCAGTGCCATGTTAGGAAAGGCCTAAATCAAAGAGAAACCAATAACTGCTCTTTAAAACCATAGTTCTTGAACTACTTTTGGTGTAACAATGCCTCATACTAAACTGTCAATATTAGTAATATTGGCTAGAAATTGGTAATTACACTTTGAATCCATAGTATCTAAGTGACTTCTGGTATAACAATGCCTTGTACTATACTCTTAATATTATTAATAATACTTGTATTTGCGTTTATTTTGTTACTATTATCTACTAATTACATGTTTACTACTACTTATTGCTGTGTAGATTTTGAAATAGTTAACAAAGCATTGATAAGAAAATCAACTAACACGTTTATGGTTTTCTATGCCATTAACTAAAAAGAATGGAGGAAAAATGGAATTATGAGAATATGAACTTTGCATAAGAATATTAGATTTTGAACTAGACCCAATTTTTTCTTTTGTAGTCAATGCTTTGCAATATACAATTTTTATATGCATAGGTGTGGAATTCATATGAAAGGTAATCCTCATGGTTCTAAAATCATGGTTCTAAAGAGAAATCTAGTTCTTTATTTTTTAAGAGTGATTGACGAGTATAAGAGGGGTATTGCATGATGATGATCAAAAATTAATGTGTATTATTCTCTATGTTAATCGAGGCTACCAAGATTAATGAGGTAAAACTACTTACAATTAGAAAAACAATCAATCTTTGAAGTTAAAGGAATAAGGCATGTAAGGCTCCACTAATCATTAAAAGTTACTGTTGAACTATAATAACATGGATAAACAATAACGAAGGAAGACCTTGCAAGTTTTCATCAATGCTCTATGATATTAATAATAGAGTCAAAGATTGAGTTTTCTTTATCTTCCAATCTAAAGAATGTAATCAGCCTACAAATGCTTTTACTAAATAAAGTAGAAACTGCCACATAGACATAGTGACATGAATTTGAAGGACCTTGTTAGGCAAAGGCTATGAGGTAGGAGTGGTTGTTTGTATCCATTTTGAAACATAGTTTCCTTTGTTTATGAGTTTTTGTATTTTTATTGGCACAAAAGGCCTTTTGGTTCGTGACCTAGTGTAATTGTATAGTTTCTTGTATATGTTAATACAACTTAATATTAAAAAAAAGAAATATTCAATAGAAGATTGTTGGGATTGCTTATACCACATGTTAATATAAACATTCATGTATTTTTGGTATATCAATAAAAGGAAAAACAAACTTGCTCCAAATAGAAAAAATTGAAAAAACAAGGTTATTATAAATTTGATACAATAAATGATGTTTACGCAAAATTTTTTATTGTAGCACATTGACAATTTAATGAAAAATGTTAGGAAGCCTAATTTAGATTCAAATGCATTTGTTGCAAGACTTGCATTTTTCAGAATGTATCGGTGCTATTTTTTTTCTTTATTTCTCTATGAAGAGGGAACTGACTAGAACTTTTAAAAAAGCATTATTGGAAAATTCATCGAAGTTATGGGAGAATATTATTCCATTCTTATATGTTCTACTGACCAAAGCATTAACAAAAAGAACCCAACCAAAATATAAAAACCCATGAAATTAGTTAAAAATATACACTTTTAAGTACCAAAGCACTTAAGAGTTCTAAAATGCCAAAAGAGTTTCAGATCTATCTCCCTTACTGTCTCTTCTTCTCTCTTACTTTTTGGAAATTTTCTTCCCAATCCCATTCCAAGAAAACTCCTTGAAAGACTTTCTAGCACACGACAATGTTTTCTTAGTTTAGGTAAAGGATAAGATTCACATAAGGGCATGTTTTCCTATATAGAATTCTACTTAGATGATGAGCATCTTGGGGAAATATCATGAACAAGGCATTTTATGTTTTGTTATATAAATGTGAACATTGAGAGTTTCTATTCTTGTGGGCATTTCTTAAATTGTTTGGGATAGGGACATCCTTTGGCAACTTTGAGTAATGGGAGATTTGGTGACATATTCCACCATGATGACTTTAAATTTAACCTTTACAATTTAACTTGCATCCATGTGCTATATAAACTTAAAAATTCTACATAAATTAAACATGTCTATATATGCTAGTTTGTTGAAGAGGGTTTGCACCACGTTTAATGTGAGGAGCAAAGCATTGAAGCGACTAATTTGGACATCCAATCAAAAGTAGCTTGGAATCTTAGAAGATTCTAAGTGGAATATGTACTAATAGAACAAAAATTGCATCAATTATATAACTTTCAACTGTAATATCACTCATAGATTGGAATTCCAACACTTTTTTTTTTGTATATAGAAAATGTTGGCATATGACTTAGGTGAGTAAATTTTATGTGTATATATTTATTTTGAGGTATTTATTAAAAAAATTTAGAATATACAAGTGTATAAAATTTTACATTTTATGGATATTTAATAAGTGATAAGATTAAATGTATAAATTACTCTTAATTTTATGATTATGTGTTTATGTTTATTAAATTTATTTGACTTTAAAGTTAAAATGTTTATACTAGTGTTAGGCTTATTTGTGTCAAATAAAGATTCCCAAATAAAATTATGTTTTACTAGGAACAAATAAAGGTTGTGCTATTTTTGGAAAGTAAAATTAAAAAGAAATAATGGGAACAAAGGAAATTTTGCATATAAGGAGAGGAAATTGAAATTGGAAATTTTACAATTGCCAAGTTGAGAGAACATTTCACAAAAATTGTACTATTGCATGCTTATGCACTTAAACTTATGTAGATGTTGGTGTATGGGGGAGATTAGGCTGCTGGTTTGGTAAGCCACTAGTTTGGTAAAACCTACTTCAGTCTCCTCGATTCTATACCTGTATTGTGTTATAGTTTGAGGCTATTCCATTGATTGTCGTAATATAAATTTCTGCACTTTTTCTTGTGTATGTATCTTTTTTTATTTCTCTTTGAAGTATCCTTATCTTTCCTAAAGGCCCCTTTTTTTGGAGTCTTGTTTAGCATTTATAGAATCATTATTGACATCCTTCTTTCTTCTTTCTTATTGAGGCTCCTTTATGCATTCAAGTGGACTTTTGGATATAAAATATATCACATAGGAGCGTAAAACAAATTTTGGGTTGGAATATTTCTTCTCAGTTTGTTTTTTATTTTGTTCTATGTTCATCAAGAAATAAAAAGTAGAGAATGAACATGCCATTCGTTAAATATTGTGATTGAAATTAGTAGACAATACAACCTTAATATTTGTCACACTTCAAGAACCGTGAGTGAAATTAAGCAATTGTTCTTGTTATGATCTCTCATAGCACATTTTTTGTTCTTGACCCCTCCTTTCAATAAAGCTTCATTCCTCATGAAACATTTATGCTTGATAAAAATGATGGGTATGATTTCTACTTTTCTATAACAAGGGATGATGCTTCTGCCCCACACTTTATCCGATGACCCGTCTTTATTTTCTAACAAAGTTGGTCTCCCTTGACTATCACCATCCTTATGGTCATGGAGCATGTTCCCCAAACTTTGATTTGTTCCCTCTTGATGCCCCTTACATTTTTTAAGTCAACTGGCATAATTCCTACAATGCCTTGGTGTTTCCAATAATAGATGCATCACTTGGCAAAATAACCCTCTTGGAATGGATTTTGTACTTTAACCACCCCAGAGGTCATAGAGCACATTCTTTAAACTTTAACTTGATGTTACCAATAATGGGTACCAAGTCACCAAGTCACACTTACCCCCACTACTTCGATAACTTGTTTTTTTCCAATAATGGCTACTCCTCTTAATTATCTAATGCCCATTTCATTATGTTCCTCATTTTTCATAGGTGCCATTGAAAACTCTAAGCACTCAATTCTTTTCTGTTTTAGAAAGTGAGGGTTGTTGGCATTTCAAATATGAATGTTTAAGTCGTGGGGTTAAAAAATCTTATATTGAAAAGGAAAGGGAGGAGTAAGTAATATATTATTGGCAAGGACCCAATGCCTTAAGGTTTTGAGTTAAGTTAATAGTGTAAAACTTTTAAGTTTGTTGCTTACTTGGACCTTACTCAAATTTCTCCCTAATATTTGACTCTTTTGTTTACCTAAAAAAGTGATGTAAGAGCCAATAATTTGATAAAGAAAGAATAAGAATGACACATGTTTCCTATGACTATTACCTCTATAAAAGAGGAAGAAATAGATTATACTCACCAAAAATAAGGCTTAGGTGGAGTGTGAAGGTGTAACTTTAAAGAAAGAGTGGTAACATAAGCATGGCTCTTGGAACATAAGTAAAATTTATTTATTTATTCATTAAATTATTTTTAATAAATATTATACCTATTTAAGTTAATTAGAAAATGTTTTGTGACTTAGGTGTATTTTAGGGCAGTTTTTAGGACTTGTGCTTTTAGCAAGCAAAATTTTAGCATTCTATCATTTTCATCTCTATTGCTTATTTCAAATTTTTCAATAACTTAAAGGTCTAAATTGGAGAAATGGTCTTCAATGAAATTATAGAATCTAGTATAGCAAGTTATTCTTAGCTCTTAATTTATACAAGTGAAAATGATTTAAAATTCAAATTCCTTCATCTCAGAAAGAAAATATATGATAATGAAACCTCATGTTCTTAGATTTTATTCACGATTGATGAATATTACCAAAAAAAAATTCAATTGTATGCTAAATCTCACATATTGCTGCACTTCAAGGTATATAAAAACATCATCTCTTTTGTGAAGGCGTCTTAAAAAAAACATTTGTTGTGTAAACAATTTGGACAAGAAAATATATTTAAACCATTATATAAAGATTTGAAATGTAAAAATTTTAACAAAATCATATATTTAGACCATAAAGGAAAGATTTCAAATATAGAAAATTTGGACAAGGAAATATATTTAGACCTCATAGTAAAGATTTCAAATGTAGAAAATTATGTACATTTAAAATATATATATATATATCATGCAATCTTTTTAGGCCACTAAAGCAATGATTTTAATTATAAACATGATGTACACTTAACAATATTTAATGGATGTATATGGCTAATGATACCATTTATAAAATTTTCTTAAATTTCTATATCCATCAATAAGGTTATACCTAACAAAATTCTATAATAGGTATCAAGAAATCATGGGTTTCATTTACATATATAAGGTATTAAGAAACCCATCTATTTGCATCTTCAATTTGTAAAAGAGAGGCATTTTGGTACCAACACTCTATTCATAACCTTATAACCAAAAAGGATATGTAGAAATCTACATTTAAGATGGCTTTTTTGCTTAGGTTCTTGTTTATAGCATGCTAGAGTAATAACCCCATCAATTTCAATATTGAATACTTCTACTAGCATTAATTTGACTATTCAATTTTATTTCAACTTTTTATATATCAAATTTTATAATTTTATATTATAGTTGAGAATGTTATATATTGTAGATTCACAGATGGGAGTTGAAGCAAGATGGGAAATGCATTGGTTACGTAGGTTGTACTTACATTAACGATGGACAATGCATTTGCCATAAACAAAGTTTGTTAGCCAATGACTTTTCTCACAAAGTTGTTCCTTATAGTATCACTAATGATCCTTATGAGAATAAATATTTAATTAATAAATTAGTTTGTTGACTCCCTTTTGGTCTTTACTCTTTATGTTTTTAATTTCTTTCTCTTTGTGTTCAAGTGGTATCCATTTATTTTTCAAATGGATGAAAAGGGGCATACTAATTTATCTTGTAAATTAATCAAACTAAGAATTTTTTTTTTATTTTTAAATCTTGTAATGCATATGAGATAGAGAACCAAGACAATTAACAAACCAAACAAGTATCAATTTAATAGCATTTATAAATTTTTCATCATGAGTTTAATAAGTGTGTGAATCTTTTAAAATGGTTTGACTATGATTTTGGTTGGAATTAAAACTAAATTGAAAACTAACTAAGTTATACATAAAACCTAAAGTAGGCCAACTTTATGATTTTAGTGTTAACCAGCATTCAACTTCAATTCTCCCTATTTAAAAAATTAGCATGCTACGGATGCACTTAAAGACACGTTGATGACACGTCTATTATATATTTTTTACTTATGAGCATATGTTACCATCTATCAAACGTAAATAGGTAGGTGGCCTTGGAACATTATACTTCTCAAATTTAGGGGTCTAAAATTTTGGTAGAAGAATCACATTTTAAACAAGAAAAAGATCAAATGTAGTTAGAGAGCGTGATTATTATCCTTTTTTATGAACTTGTCTTCCTCCTATAAGAGATGAATCTTTTGTTTCATGGAATGCTCAATAGTTCCTGCCTTTCCATCCTTTGATTAAGAAAAACTCTTTGCTGCTAATCATTCAAAAATGAACATTACAAATAAAATCATTGCTTTTATTCAAGTACAAAATTTTGAAATAAAAATCTCAATTGTTCTTGTTAAAAATATTCATCACACTATTATTTTAGGAACTCTTTTTATTAATTTAATTACTCCTTATACTATTACTAATAAAGACATCTCTTTCATAACAAAGGCACAAAAATTAATTTTTCCATTTTTAGAAAAGCCAAAAACTAGAAACCTCAATTTTGTGAAAACCCATTTGATTTATTAAAAAAAAATTCATACCGTAATTTATTTAAAAGAATTTTTATTATCCTATTTACAAAAGAACCTTTCTTCCCAATGAATTCAAACCTAACTTCAAAATCTTTTGGTGTAACAAAGAATTTTTTATATTCAAAATCAAATTCAAGAACAACGTTGTTTTGACCTTCCAAATGCCTTTTGGCATAGGAAACAACATAGAGTTAACTTGTCATATGAAGCTGATTTTGATGAAAAAATTTTTTTCGTAAAAGTGTGACCTATCCAAATGATTGTAGAACTTAAAAAACATTATAGAAAGGAATTAGAGCCTTAGAAGAGAAAATCCTCATTTCAAAATCAAGATCAACTTGATCTTGTCAACCTTTTACGTCAACAAAAACTTTGAAATAGAAAGAAGTACACGTAGATTAGTGATTAATTGCAAACCTTTAAATAGGGCCCTTAAATAGATTAGGTGTTGAATACATAACAAAAAGCACTTAATACAAGGATGACATTCATCATTCATTGTTTTGAAATTTGATATGAAATTAGGATTTTGGCATACTTAAATTCAATCAAAAGGCTGTTACAAAACTATATTTAAAAAATGGTCATTTGGATGGTATGACTAGAATGTCATGTCAATTGGTTTAAAAAATGGTCTTTCTAAATTCTAAAGAATTATAAATGATATTTTCCAACCTTATTTTGAGTTTTGCATTATTTGTATAGATGATGTCATTTTTTTGTCAAAATCCATTGCCAACATTTACAAAAGTTTATTTTTGTTATTAAACAAAATGACTTTGTTATTTCACAATCAATGATCTTTTTATTCCAAACCAGAATTAGATTTTTTGGCTATAGTATCTTGTTGTTCCCACAGTCTTGTATGAGTTGTAATTGTTGTTAACTAGCTTTATGTGTGCAAGTAAATTGAAGCCATGTAGAAGGGCAAAAAGGTAAAACCACACGGAAGGGCAATAAAGTAAATTCACTACGTAAGCCCTATTAGGGTTTCATGGGGTAGATTATATAATGGTCTTGAAAGACAAAGAATGTCAGTTAGCAATATTGAGCATTTAACAAAACCTATACAACCAACCAAAGAGAACACCAAATCCCACATGGAAGAACACCACTGGCAAGTACGAATTGAGTGAACAGGACAATCGTGAACAGTACCCCCCTTTCATGAATAGTAGCATTGAGAGAGAGAAAGAAGGAGACGCCAAAAGTAGGGGCTGAATGAAGAACAGTGAACAGAGGATGACCAAATCGGAGCAGTCACCGAGGGGGAAGGACAGAGAAAACACAGCCATCAATGGGGGGGAAATCGAGCAAACCAGCGGACGAAGAGAGAGAAAATGCAGTCAACGGGCAAAGAGAGAGAAAACCAGATCAGGAAGGAGAGAAACCCGTGAGGAACAACATACCACCAATCTGTGAGGAGACAACATGGCTGGACGGCCAAAAGTGGGTGGACAGCAAAGAACTATATGGCCAAATCGGAAGGAGAGAGAAACCCGACGGCTAAATCAAAGCAGACAGGTGGGAAGAGAGAGAAGCCCCACGGTGAACTGAAAAGTGAAATCCAGGCTGGACAGTGAGAGAGATCCGACTGAACAAAGAGAGAGAAACCACTGGCAAAATCTAAAATGAACGAAAAAGAGAAATTCGGTGAAGAGAGAGAAATCGGACGGTAGGAGAGAGAAATCCGGCTGGACAATGAGAGAGAAACGGACAGGCGAGCCGTGAGGTAGTAAGATTTGAGACAAGGAATGGATGAGACTATAAGATGGTGAATGTAGGAATTGTGTGAAACAACGTAGAAAAGAAATTTGGCGAAGCACGTAAAGAACTCAACGTATTTCCAAATTTCTTCAAGAGAGATTAGATAGCGTTGGGGTGAACTTTAAAGCAGTATTGCAGCAGCCTTTCAATTCAACAGTGGCAAGACAAGCTAGAAGAAGGGTAGACGCAGTAAGTGACACTCTTTGTATTATACTTACTTAGTAATTGCAATAATTAAAGGAGCAGAGAATTAAAGACATCCATTGTAACTTGTGTTTACAAGTATAGTGGATAGTCTCGGTAGAGGAAGCGTTCCTACCATCGTGGATGTACGTCACATTAATGGAACCACGTAAATCTCGTGTGTCCTTAATTTGCTTTATGGTTTGTATTTTGAATTGAGTTGTGAATGCAGCTAAAGTATTAGCCAACCTATAACCTAATAAAGACCTAAATAAGAACATTCGTATTGTCTACTAGGCAAGGTGTCTGAAAGGTAACTTTGGAGACTATTGTGATTAGTAGGTAGCAATAAATCTACCTTAGTCGAATTTGAGAAAGAGTTTGCTTTTAAGAAAAGGTTGAAGTTGTTCACTTACCTGCAAATTGTGAATTGTGGTGATATTGATTCACCCCCCCTCTCAGTATCACAAACTAGTAAATCCTAGGGAGAAGTCAGGAACTTCAATTGGTATCAGAGCACAGGCTCACCAATTTGAAGCTTAACAACTTGGTGTACTAGTTTAAAGGGATCTAGAAGTTTGACTTGTTTAACATACTAAGGAATGGAAGCTAGTACTAGCAATAAGACCACTTACAGTAAGAAGGTTCCAATCTTCAATGGAACCAACTACCATATGTGGATAGCGAGAATGCAAGTGGTATTTGCAACCATGGGCATGAATGTGGTGAAATGCATACATGAGGGTTTTATGGCTCCGGAAGAAAGTAAAAACCCAACTCTAGAGGAGTTAAGGTAGTTTGAGATAAATGGGAAGGTCTCAAATGTCATCATTTCAGCATTGACAGATGCTGAGTATGCTAAAGTTATGGATTGCAAATCTGCCAAGGAGATATGGGACAGATTATAGAAAATCTATAAAGGTGATGGTAAAATGAAGGAGGCTAAACTTCAAGTGTTCAAGGAGAGATATGAATCTCTTAGAATACAGAAAAATGAGACAGTCCAAGAGTTCTTCGCCAAGGTTATTGATGCTGTGAATGACCTGAGAAGTCATGGGAAGAATAAGAAGGACTTATCTGTTGTGAAGAAGATTATGAGAATTTTGCCTAAGAGGTTTGCCTCAAAGGTTGCAGCCATAGAGGAAAGTAGAGATCTCAATTCTATGTCTCTGCATGATCTCCAGTGCAATCTCATTGTATATAAGATGACGATAAAGTTAGTTAAAAACTCTGCAACAACGAAGGTATCAAAGGATGTAACTTTCAAAGCTATGAAGCACTTAAAGATCAGAGAAGAGGAAGAATCATCTAGTGAGGATAATGATGGTGATGAGGAAGAAAGTGAAGGTGAAGTATTGGCATACTTCACAAGGAAATTCAAAAAGAGGTTTAAGAAGGGAAAAGGACAATTGGCCTTGAGATGTTATTGTTGTGGGAAGACTGGACACTTTGCTTCTAAGTGCAAAGTGAAGCTTGATGATGAAGATGAGGATGACGATGATGAGCCGAATTCAAGATGGAGAAGATCATTATTCAAATCAAAGAAGTCCAGTAAAAAGACTGCCAACCCACAGAGGAAGAAGAGAGACTCATTCAAGAGTTATGTGAGTCAGACAAAAGAAGCTGATGAGGAGGAAGATGAAGACTCATTAGATGAGTATGTCATTATGGCATCAGCATAAGATGGTAGCTCAACCTTAGAAGAGGAAGAGGAGGTTGATGAAGAAGAGCCAGATCTTGAAGTTGAGCTGGAAACGGCTTCAAAGGAGATAGTCAGAAGGAGCAGAACCATAAGAAGGTTAGAGGCCTATATAAAACAAGTTGAAGCTAAGTGTGAGGAAGCTGAAAGTCAAAAGGATGAAATAAGAACTGAGCATATTGACTTGAAGAACAGATTAAAATATGTGAAGAATTTACAGTAGAGCTTGGCTCAAGGGCTTCAAAAGTTAAAGAAATGGAGAAAGAGTTACTGAGACTTCAACAACAACTCAAAAGTAGCAAAGAGAACGTGCAGAAGTTTAAAATGATAGGA
Organism: Ceriops decandra; assembly: GCA_020615895.1. NCBI lineage: Eukaryota > Viridiplantae > Streptophyta > Magnoliopsida > Malpighiales > Rhizophoraceae > Ceriops > Ceriops decandra. The sequence continues at coordinate 4,369 of JAHLGO010018622.1, read as the reverse complement.
GAAACAAGTTCTGTAGAAGAGAGAAGAATGTAGAGAAAGTGCAGCAATTTGAGGCTACATTAGCTAAAGGTAATAAGAATGTGCCATAAAAGTTGAAAGAGAAGGTTGTGACTTAGAAGAAGATAGCGGAGATAAAGAAGATCTGAAGAAGCAACCTAGTGTGGCAAGCAAAAATGAAGAAAAGAAAGTCAGCAGCAGAGGGCTATGGCTGAACAAAAAAAGGAGAAGAAGGTAACTGAAATGAAAGTCACATAAGCAAAGAAGCTAGCTACTTTGCCTGCACAGCAATTGATGAACAGAAGAAGACAAGCTGTGATCAGACCCAAGAAGAGGTAGTTTCAAGGTCATTGCCTTTATTGTGGAGTTTGGGGTCATAAGGCAATTAACTGTTGTGGAGAAGGCCAGTATATATCTCCAACTTGAGAAGACACGATGTTGCATACAGGGGGAGACAATACAGAATCCAAAAAAGAACACCTATTGTGAGTTCTTGCACATACTGTAAAAAGTAAGGACACACTGACAAGGATTGTTGGTGGAAGCCCAAACCAATGGTTTCAAAGAACAAGTTTGCTATATTGGCAGATTTGGAACAGTGTGAAAGGTGCGAGCAAGATGGCCATAATGCCAAGAGATGCATGACACTTCTCTTTGAGTAAGAGAAGGCGCTTAATGGCATAGTGAAAACAAGCGATGCAGTCAAAGCTGAGAAAAAGGAGAAAGCTATATTCCAACCAGTTCAAAAGAAGGAATATAGAGCAAAAAGGGAGGTGGTTAATATAACTGAAATTGCACTAAAGGCTGATTGCAAGGATAAGCACTGGATCCTTGATAGTAGATGCACTTCGCATATGATGGGAGATAAGAGTAAATTATCAAAGCTAAACAAATCAAGAGAAGGCAAAGTCAAGTTTGGCAATGATGATTCACTCAGCATCAGTGGTCAGGGGTCAGTGAATATTAGAAAAGGAAAGTTGAAAGATGTTTTGCGCGTTGAAGGACACAGATATAATCTAGCATATGTCAGCCAATTATGCAATGATGACCACAAAGTTATATTCACAAAAACAGGTTGCCAGGTAAAAAGTAAAGAAGGCAATACTGTTGCAGTCGGGAAGAGAACAGCTGGAAATTTATATATGATTGATGAGGATAAAAAAAGTAGCTGTTTACTCATTAAAGAAGAAAAAAATCAACTCTGACATAAGAGGCTGGGACACTTATCATAGAAGAACATGAGGAAGCTGACCACTACTCATGCAATCAGAGACATTCCCGACCTCGGGAGAGAGAGAGAGTATGTTTGCTCAGCATGCTCTAAAGGAAAACATGCCACAAAGCAGTACAAGACTAAAGAGTTCAATTCTGAAGCATTGCTTGACATTGTGCAAATTGATTTGTGTGGACGAATGAGGACAAAAGGGTTGAAAGGTGAGAGGTACTTCATTTTGTTTGTTAATGATTATTCGAGAAGGACCTGTCTCATGCACCTTAAACATAAGTCAGAAGTTTTGAATTGCTTCAAGAGATACAGAAGATTGGCTGAAAATGAGAGTGGAAGAAAGATTAAAGTATTAAGGTCAGATCAAGGCACTAAATTTACAAATAAAGCTTTTGAAGATTATCTTGAGAAATATGGAATTCATCATCAAATGGCAACAGCAAGAACACCTCAACAGAACGGGGTGGTAGAGCGAAAAAATAGAGCTGTGGTTGAAATGGCAAGGACTTTACTACTGGAATCCAAGCTTCACACAAGATTCTAGATAGAAGCAAAATTTACAGCTATGCATCTATTAAACAAAGTATTACTAAGGCCCAATACTGATAAGACTCCATATGAGCTATGGAGTGGGAAGAAGACAACAGCCAACTATCTTAGAGTCTTTGACAGCCCATGTTTTGTGAAGAAAAAGGATCAAAACTTGGAAAAATTTAACGCTAGGTCTGATGAAGGGAACTTTATGGGATACTTAAAAAAGACAAAAGGTTACAGAGTTTTCTTGCATAAGCTGGGAAAAGTGATCACTTCCAGTGATGTGAGAATAGATGAGAACTGAAAAACAATGCAAAATGGAGAAGTTGAGGACAAAGAAGAAGATGACTTTAATATGGATAAGGAATCAGACCAACCTGGAGAAAAGGAACAAGAATTAAGTTCAGACTCAGAGAAAAGTGAGTCTGAAGATGAAGAAAGAGATCCTCTTGCAACTAAGACGAAGCAAGGTAGAAGGACAAAGAAAACATGGATTAGTGCTCATTAAGAAGAACAGATCATAGGTGACCCATCAGTAGGAGTTACAACAAGAGGAAGAATTGTGGGAATTAATACTTTACTCTCACAAGTTGAACCTAAATCTGTTGAAGAGGCTATTTAAGACAAAGTCTGGGTCAAAGCTATCAATGAAGAGCTGGATCAAATTGAGAAGAATGATACATGGGAGCTAGTTCCAAGACCCACTAACAAAAATGTCATAGGAACGAAATGGGTGTTTAGGAATAAACAAAATGAAGATGGCAAGGTGGTGAGGAATAAGCCCAGGCTGGTTTGCAAGGGCTACACACAGATAGAAGGTGTAGATGTTGATGAAACTTTTGCACCAGTAGCAAGGTTAGAAACTATCAGAATGTTCCTAGTTTTAGCAGCACACAAGAGGTATAAAGCCTATCAAATGGATGTGAAATCTGCCTTCCTGAATGGGCTCCTAAAAAAAGAGGTGTATATTGAACAATCCGATGGAGTACAAATTAGTGAGGATGAGAATCACGTGTGCAAGCTAAAGAAAGCCTTGTATGGTTTTAAACAAGCCCTAAGAGCATGGTACAGCAGGCTGGATGCATACTTAAGAAAGTTGAACTTCAGAAAAGGAACGGTTGATAATATCCTATATGTGTTCAACTCAGAAAAAGGCCAGTTGATAATCATAGTATATGTGGATGACATCATCTTTGGAGGGGATCACTCTGAGCTATGTTAAGATTTTGCACAAAAGATGAGTGAAGAATTTGAGATGTCATTGATTAGAGAAATGACGTACTTTCTCAGACGAAATATGCCAAAGAGATGCTGAAAAAGTTTGGCATTGAGGATAGCAGACCTGTCAGTACTCCTATGACAGTGGGCTGCAAGTTAACAAAAGATCAGGAGGGAAGAAGTATAAGCCCTACAAAATACAAGAAGATGATAAGGAGCCTTCTGTACCTTACAGCATCAAGGCTTGATCTAATGCAAGCTGTGTGTGCTGTTAGCAGGTTCCAAGCTGATCCTAAGAAATCTTATGTGTTGGCAGTAAAAAAAATCCTAACATACCTCAAAAGAACACTGAAAATGGGTTTGTGGTATCCAGTCATGCATTCTATTAAACTACAAGCATACATTGATGTAGACTGGGAAGGAAGTATAGATGACAGAAAATCAGCCACTGGCTGCAGCTTCTACTTGGGTTCAAAGTGTATTGCATTGTTAAGTAGAAAGCAGAATAGTGTTACTTTGAGCACAACTGACGCAAAGTATATGGCTGCTTGTGTAGCATGTACACAGGTGATATGGATGCTAAGACAATTGGCAGACTTGGGTGTTGAAGTGAAGTTACTAGTGAGTGTACTTTGTGATAATCAAAGTGCTATTGATCTCAACAAGAATCCAATTCAACATTCGAGGAGCAAGCATATTGACATTCGGTATCACTTCATCAAAGATCAAGTGGAACAGGGTACAATCCAGTTGGAGTATGTTAACACTAAAGATCAAATCTCAGATATTCTAACTAAACCTCTGTCCACAGAGTTGTTTGAAAAGCACAGATTGAGTTTATCTGTGCAGATGCCTCCTCAAGCCTGAAGTTCGGGTAAATCCTTTATTTCTACTTTGTTAGTATTTCAGATTTGTAATTGGTTAGCAAAAGGGGAGAGAAGCAACAGTGAGGGGGGAGCTGTTAATAAAGAGGGAGTGCATATTTAGGGGGAGTTGAAGTTATAATTCCTGCATAATGGTTTCTATTATGAGTGTTGCCAACAATTACAAAGGGGGAGATTATTGTTCCCACAGCCTTATATGGGTTGTAATTGTTCTCAAGTAGCTTTACGTGTGCAAATAAATTGAAGCCATGTAGAAGGGCAAAAAGGTAAAACCACACGGAAGGGCAAGAAAGTAAATTCACCGCGTAAGCCCTATTAGGGTTTCATGGAGTAGATTATATAATGGTCTTGAAAGATGAAAAAAGTGGGTCGGCAATATTGAGCATTTAGCAAAACCCAGACAACCGACCAAAGAGAATACCAAACTCCACACGGAAAAACACCATCGGCAAGTACGAATTGAGTGAATAGGACCGTCGTGAACAGTACATCTTGTGAACAGTAGCATCAA
>JAHLGO010018620.1:0-38961 GCA_020615895.1 Ceriops decandra | reverse complement strand
AAAAAAAAAAAAACCTACCCTACATGGAAAAACTGCATAAACAGCAAAGGTGGGTGATCGGCCAAAGAGAAAACAAGAGAGGAATGACTGGACATCCAAGAGAGAGTACATGGCTGGACAGCAAGGGAGGGTGGACGACAAATCACAAATCAGAAAAGGTGGAATGGCCAATCACAAAACAGCATGCCAAAATGAAAGAGTGAATGGCAAAACCACCACTGGCTCAAAGAGAGAGGATGTCCAACCAACCATTTTGCCAACACAAAGAGAAACCGTCCAAAGAGAGAAACCGACCAACACAAGCTAAACGGCAAAGCAATCAACCAGCAAAAGAGGTGTGGATGGCAAGGAGGAGAACAGTAAAGGCAAGGTGAATGGTAATAAGGAAAGCATGGTCACAACACACCAACAGCAAGTGAGACCTTGGTGAGTCAAAACCCTACAACAAGGAAGAGTAAACCAGCTGGATAGCAAGAGTGAAAACACGACAAACCAAGGGAGACCTTGGACAGCAAGGGAAACCGGGCAACGACTAGAAGGAAATTGTGTGACTCACTGTAAGAGGAGAGACAAACGCACCAGTGGTAAGAGAGGAGATAGCACATAATCCGTAAGGGAAGAGAGGAGAAACCACGAAAGAGGAGACCACCAGGAGAGCAAACCAAGCTGCCCGGAGGTGTGAAACAAACAAGGGCAAACCAAAAACATGTGTGAGGCGTGTGGCCAGCAAGGTGTGCAAACTAGAAATGTATGTGAGTCGTGAAACCAGCAAAGCATGCAAACCAGAAATGTGCGTGAGACGTGAAATGCCAAACCAGAAATGTATGGTATGCCGTGAGACGTGGAATGGTAAATTAGAAACGTGAGGCACACCGTGAGATGGTGAAAGCAAGAACTATGTGAGACAACCTAAAGAAGGAATTCGGCAAAGTATCGAAAGAATTTAATGTATTTTCAGATTTTTTCAAGAGAAGTTAGAGAGCGTTGTGGTGAACTTCTAAGCGGTAGTGAAGCAACCATTCAATTCAATGGAGGCAAGACAAGCTAGAAGAAGGGTAGACACAGTAAGTGACATTCTTTGTATTGTACTTGCTTAGTATTTGCAATAGTAAAAAGGAGCACACGATTAAGACATCCATTGTAACTAGTATTCTCAAGTATAGTGGATTGTCTCTGTTGTTCCTACAGCCTTGTATGGGTTGTAATTTTTGTCAACTAGGTTTAAGTATGCAAGAAAGTAAAGCCACATAGAAAGGTAAGAAGGTAAAAGTCACATGGAGGGGCAAGAACGTAAAATCCATATAGAGGGGCAAGACAGTAAATTCGTCTCAAGTAAGCCCTATTAGTGTTTTATAAAAGAGAGTATATAAAGACCTTAGAAGACAAAATTTGGGTAAGGCCAACACAATTGAATACACGACAATAGACAAAAGTGTGTGGACAACCAAATAGAGAAAAAATAGGAAAACACAACACATGGCCAAATTACACTGACGACAAGAGAATGGTAGAACAGGGGATGGAAAAATAGAAAAGATGAGATAGGCAATTGAGCAAATCGAAGTCGTTGTCAGAAGAAAGAAAGGTGGGCAAATAGAGCAAATCGGGGAAGGAGAGAAACTCGATGGCCAAAAACAGAAGGTCAGCAAGAACGAAGAATGGTCGAGTGAAAAAGAGAGAGTGAAAACCCAATATGGCGAAAGAGGCTGGTCGACAAAAATAGAGAAAAAGAGAAGACTGCTGAAGGGGGTTGGATGACTAGATGATAGACTGGAAGAGCAAAACAGTAAAATCCTATTCAACCAACCAAGTGAGCCGACGGCAGCATAAGGGAAGAGAGAGAAAACATAGCTTTTGGAAGAAGGAGAAAAATCTTACATGACCAAGTCAGAAACTGTCAGTAGGAAGAAGAGTGATGACAGAATAAGGGGGCTGGATGGCAGGACGAAGAAAAGTAGACCAACAGCGAAAGGAGAGAGAAACCTGACGACTAAATAGGGGAAGGAGACAAAGAGGTGAACGACCAAGTGGGTGAATGAAAAAGAAATGATACGGCCAAAATCAGATCTGACTGGACGGTAAGATAGATCCGGTTGGATAGTGAGAGAGATCCGGTTGAATGAAGAGAGAGAAACCACCAGCAGAATCGAGAGAGAGAGAGATGGATGAAGAAAAACAAACTACCAGCTGAAACAAAACTAGAAACGGACAGGAGTGGACAGCTGATGAACAGTGAACGATAGTAAAGGGAGAAAATCTGATATGGCCAAAGGAGGTATAAAACGAACAGGTGAGGGCAGGCTGTGAAATAGTAAAGCTGTTAGATAAGGAGACGGGGGAGATAGTGAGATAGTGAAAGCAGGAGTTGTGTAGAACAACATAGACAAGGAATTCGGTGAAGCATTGAAAAAACTCAACGTATTTTCAGATTTCTTCAAGAAAGATTAGAGAGCATTGTCGTAAACTTTTAAGCGGTAGTGGAGCAGCCTTTCAATTCAACAAAGGCAAGACAAGTTAGAAGAAGGGTAGATATAGTAAGTGACACTCTTTGTATTATATTTGCTTAGTAATTGCAATATTTAAAGGAGCAGAGAATTAAGACATATATTGTAACTAGAATTCTTAAGATAGTGGATAGTCTCGATAAGGGAGAGTCCCTATCACTGTGGATGTACATCACGTTGATGGAACCACATAAATCTCATGTGTCCTTAATTTGCTTTATGTTCTGTGATTTGAATTGAGTTGTGAACACTACTGAAGTATCAGCCAACCCATAACCTAACAAAGACCTAAACAAGAACATCTGAATTATCTATTAGGCAAGGTGTCTAAAAGGTGACTTTGAGGACTATTGTGATTAGTTGGTAGGAATAGATCCACCTTAGTCGAATTTGAGAAAGAATTCGCATTTAAGAAGAGGTTGAAGTTGTTCACTTACCTATGAATTGCAAATTGTGGTGATATTGATTCACCCCCCTCTTAGTATAAAAAATTAGTAGATCCTAGGGAGAAGTCGAGAACTTCAATTGGTATCAGAGCACAAGTTCACCAGTTTGAAATTTAACAACTTGGTGTACTAATTTGAAGGGATCTAGAAGTTTGACTTGTTCAGCATACTGAGAAATGGAAGCCGCCGCTAGCACTGCTTATAATAAGAAGGTTCCAATCTTCAACGGAACCAACTACCATATGTAGAGAGCAAGAATGCAAGTGGTATTTACAACCATGGGCATGAACATGGTGAAATACATACGGGAGGGTTTTGTGGCTCTAGAAGAAGGTAAAGACCCAACCCCAAAGGAGTTAAGGCAGTTTGAGATAAATAAGAAGGCCTCAAAAGTCATCATTTAAACATTGACAAATGCTGAGCATGCTAAAGTTATAGACTGTAAATCTACCAAGGAGATATAAGACAGATTGTAGAAAGTCTATGAAGGTGATGGCAAAATAGAAGAGGCTAAGCTTCAAGTGTTCAAGGAGAGATATGAATCTCTTAGAATGTAGAAGAATGAAATAGTTCAAGAGTTCTTCACCAGGGTTATTGATGTTGTAAACGACCTAAGAAGTCATAGAAAGAACAAAAAGGACTCATCGATTGTGAAGAAAATTCTAAGAATTCTGCTTGAGAGGTTTGCCTCAAAGGTAACAGCCATAGAGGAGAGTAAAGATCTCAATTCTATGTCTCTATATGATCTTCAGTCTAATCTCATTGCATGTGAGATGAGGATAAAGTCAGCTGAAAGCTCTACAACAACGAAGGTATCAAAAGTGGTTGCATTCAAAGCCATGAAACACTTGAAGATAAGAGAAGAGGAAGAATCATCCAGTGAGGATGATGATGATGATGAGGAAGAAAGTGAAGGTGAAGTGTTAGCATACTTCACAAGAAAATTCATAAAGGGGTTTAAGAATGGAAAAGGACAATTGTCCTTGAGATGTTATTGGTGTGGGTAGACTGGACACTTTGCTTCTCAGTGCAAAGTGAAACTTGATGATGAAGATGAGGATGGTGATGATGAAGATAAGGATGGTGATGATGAGCTGAATTCAAAATGGAGAAGACATCATTCAAATTAAAGAAGTCCAGCAAAAAGGCTGCCAACCTACAAAAGAAGAAGAGAGGCTCATTCAAGAGTTATGTGAGTTAGATAAAAGAAGTTGATGAGGAGGAAGATGAAGACCCATTAGATGAGCATGCCGTTATGGCATTAGCTCAAGGTAGTAGTTTAACCTCTAAAGAGGAAGAGGAGGTTCATAAAGACGAACTAGATCTTGAAGCTAAGTTAGAAGCAACTTCAAAGGATATAATTAGAAGGGGAAGAACCATAAGAAGGTTAGAGGCCCATATAACTCAAGTTGAAGCAAAGTTTGAGGAAGCTGAAAGTCAAAAGGATGAAATAAGGGCTGAGCATATTGACTTGAAGAGAAGATTTAAGGAACATATCAAAATATGTGAAGACCTTACAGTAGAGCTTGGCTCAAGGGCTTCAAAAATTAAAGAAATGGAGAAAGAGTTGTTGAGACTTCAACAACAACTCAAAAGTAGCAAAGAGAACTTGCAGAAGCTTGAAATAATAGGAGAAACAAGTTCTACAAAAGGAAAGAAAAATGAAGAGAAAGTGTAGCAATCTGATGCTGCACTACCTCAAGACAATGAGACTTTGCCACAAAAGTTGAAAGAGAAGGCTATGACTCAAGAGAAGGTAACTGAAGAAGAGAAGATAGTTATCAAACCAAAGCCAGGGCCAAAAATGATGTATGTGGTTAAAGAGGAGTAGCCCATAGCTACTACATCTTAGAAAGAAGAGAAAGTCAGCTAGCAGAGGGCTACAACTGAACAGAAGAAGGAGAAGAAGGTGATTGAAAAGAAAGTCACATAAGCAAAGAAGTCAGCTACTTTGCCTACATAGCAAGTGATGAATAGAATAAGACAAGCTATGATTAGACCCAAGAAAAGGAAATTTCAAGTTCATTGCCTTTATTGTGGAGTTTGGGGTCATAAGGCAAGCAACTGTTAGTGGAGAAGGTTAGTATATGTCTCTAACTCGAGAAGATCCAATGCTGCATACAGGGGGAGACAATATAAAATTCAAAGGAGAACACCTGTTATGAGTTCTTGCACATATTGTAAAAAGCAAAGACACACTAACAAGGAGTGTTAGTGGAAGTACAAACCAATGGCTTCAAAGAACAAGTTTGCTGTATTGGCAGACTTAGAGCAGTGTAAACGGTGCGGACAAGATGGCCATAATGCCAAGAGATGCATGACACTTCTCCTTGAGTAAGAGAAGGCACTCAATGGCATAATGAAAACAAGCGGTACAATTAAAGCTGAGAAAAAGAAGAAAGCTATCTTTTAGCCAGTTCAAAAGAATGAATATAAAGCTAAAAGGAAGGTAGCTAATATAGCTAAAATTGCACTCAAAGTTGACTACAAGGATAAGCAGTGGATCCTTGATAGTGGATGCACTTCACACATGACAAGAGACAAGAGTATATTATCAAAGCTAAACAAATCAAGAGAAGGTAGAGTTAAGTTTGAAAATGATGATTCACTCAACATCAGTGGTCAAGGGTCAGTAAATATTGGAAAAGGAAAGCTGAAAGATATTCTGCACGTTGAAGGAATTAGATATAATCTAGCATTTGTTAGCCAACTATGCAACGACAACCACAAAGTGATATTCACAAAAACAAGTTGCCAAGTAAAGAGTAAATAAGGCAATACTATTGCAGCTAAGAAGAGAACAGTTAGAAATTTGTACATGATTGATGAAGAAAGAGATCCTTTTACAACTAAGACTGTGCAAGAAAGAAAGCCAAGGAAAACATGGACCAATGCTCATCAAGAAAATCAAATCATAGGTGACCCATTAATAGGAGCTACAACAAAAAGAAGAATTATGGGAGCTACTGCGTTACTCTCACAAGTTAACCTAAATTTGTTGAAGAGACTACACAAGATCTAACTAAATCTCTATCCATAAAGCTATTTGAAAAGCACAGAATGAGTCTGTTTGTGCAAATGCCTCCTTAAGCCTAAAAATCAAGTGAATCCTCCATGTCTACTTTGCGAGTTTTTTAGATTTGTAATTGGTTGGCAAAAGGGGAGAGAAGCAACAGTGCAGGGGGAACTGTTAAGAAAGGGGGAGTGCATATTCAGGGGGAGTTGAAACTGCTACATAGTAGCTTTTGTTATGAGTGTTGCCAACAATTACAAAGGGGGAGATTGTTGTTCCCACAGCCTTGTATGGGTTGTAATTGTTATCAACTAGGTTTAAGTGTGCAAGAAAGTAAACCCATATAAAAGGGCAAGAAGGTAAAAGCCACATGGAGGGAAAAGACAGAAAATTTGCCACAATTAAGCCCTATTAGGGTTTCATGGAAGAGAGTATATAAAGACCTTGAAAGACAAAATTAGTGTAAGGCCAACACAATTGAGTACAGGACAAAACACAAAAGTGTGTGGACAGCCAAATAGAGAAAAAACAGAAAAACACAACACATGGCCAAAGCACACTGACAGCAAGAGAACGACAAAATAGAAAAGAGGAGATTGGCAATTGAGCAAGTCGAAGTCGTTGGAAGAAGGAGAGGTGGGCAAATAGAGCAAATTGAAGCAGATCGGCGATGGAGAGAAACCCGATAGCCAAAAATAGAAGGTTGGCAAAATAGGGAATGAAGAACAGCAGAGTGAAAATAAGAGAGAGAAAACCAGATACGGAGAAAGAGGTTGGTCGGCAAAAATAGAGAAAAAGAGGAGACGATTAAAGGGCGCTAGACAACTGGATGGCAGACCAGAAGAGCGAAACGACAAAATCCTATTTAGCCATCCAAGTGAGCCGACGGTAGAACAAGGGAAGAGAGAGAAAATACAGCTGTTGGAAGAAGGAGAAAAATCATACGTGACCAAGTCAGATACCGTTGACAGAAAGAAGAGTGAGGTGTGACCGGTAGATGAACAGTGACCAGCAGTAAAGAGAGAAAATCTAATACCACCAAAGGTGGTATGAAACGGACAGGTAAGCCGTGAGACAAGGAGACGGGGGAGACAATGAGATAGTGAAAGCAGGGGTTTTATGAAATAACATAAAGAAGGAATTCGGCGAAGCATTGAAAGAACTCAACGTATTTTCAGATTTCTTCAAGAGAGGTTAGAGAGTGTTGCGGTGAACTTTTAAGCGGCAGTGGAGCAGCCTTTCAATTCAATAGAGGCAAGACAAGTTAGAAGAAGGGTAGACACAGTAAGTGACACTCTTTGCATCTCGTCTGTCCTTAATTTGCTTTACGTTCTGTGTTTTGAATTGATTTGTGAACGCAACTAAAGTATTAGCAACCCACAACCTAACGAAGACCTAAACAAGAACATCTAAATTGTCTATTAGGCAAGGTGTTTGAAAGGTGACATTGGGAACTATTGTAATTAGTAGGTAGTAATAGATCTACCTCAGTCGAGTCTGAGAAATAGTTCGCTTTTAAGAAGAGGTTAAAGTTGTTCACTTACCTACGAATTGCGAATTATAGTGATACTAATTCACCTCCCTTCTTAGTATCACAAGCTAGTAGATCCTAGGGAAAAGTCGAGAACTTCAGTTTTGGCAGAAGGAGAGTCCCTACCACCGTGGATATACGTCACATTGACGAAACCACGTAAATCTCATGTGTCCTTACTTTGTTTTGCATTCTGTGTTTTGAATTGAGTTGTGTGAATGCAACAAAAGTATCAGTCAACCCATAATCTAACGAAGACCTAATAGGCAAGGTTTCCAAAAGGTGATTTTGGGGACTATTGTGATTAATAGGTAGCAATAGATCTACCTTAGTCGAATATAAGAAAGAGTTCGCTTTTAAGAAATGTTAAAGTTATTCACATATCTATGAATTGTGATGATACTGATCACCCCTCTCTTAGTATCACAAACTAGTAGATCCTAGGGTGAAGTTGGGAATTTCAAAGATAATAATAGGACACAAAAAGTAAAGATGATAAACATAGAATTAAAAGCACGATAATATCATAACAATGATCATTTATCTTAATAATGTGTAATCATGATATGTGTACCCTAATGAAAATTAATACCTATACCAAGCCTATGTCTTAAAGAAATAAGAGCTAAATAAAATCCACTTGTAAAATGATATGATATATATATATATATATAAATAATGCAACTGTGACATAAGATAAAAGCACAACACAAGGAATATTAATAAAATAGCAACAAACTTACATAAAAACTACAAATTCTCTTAGCAAAAAACATTGACACAATATGACAATTGCAAAATAATGATAGTAAACCAATAATAAAATAGCTTAGAATACCAACAGAAAAACAATATTGAGATATAAGCAAAATAGCAACAAAAAAGTGGAAAAAGAAGTGATTATATAATGGACAAGGATCTTGTCTTACATTACTATATTGTTAGTAAATACTAGTGAAAGAGGTATAAATGGCATTCAACTAAAAATAAGTGATTTTATTTTTATCCACATAAGATGACTAATTAAAAGTTAAAATTCACAACTTTTAAGTGGTCATTCAAATACTCTCTCTACCCTTTTGGTCTTTCCATTTTCACACAGAAACTCAAACATGGACTTATATGCCACAATAAGGGGCTTGTAATCCTTGTCACTTAACAAACCTCTTTCTCAAAAAGTTCTTTAAACCACTACTTTGCTTTCTCAAATTCCTTAACCTAACACAACTTCCTTATCAAGATGATATATGTACTTGCATTTAGTTATACCTTTATCTTTATTGTCTTTTTAAACACCTTAAATGCCTTGTTTATCTTTCTAGCATGGTTATTTGCATTCACTAAAGTATTAAAAGTGAACATATCAGGAGAAAATCCTTCACCTCCTATAGCTTCCTCCAAAATCCCTATCACCTTATCAGTCTTTTGTTCCTTGCAAAGTCCCTTGATAAATGTGTTACAAGTAATTACACTTAGTTTTAACTCTTTACCAACCATCTCTTTAAATATAACCAAAGACTTATAAATCTTATACTCCATATAATACTTTTTGACCAAAGTGGTGTACATAATAATAACAAGATTTAAATCAACAACCTTCCTAATAATCCCCTTCACCAATTTATGTGTAACTATAACTTTATCTTCGTTACACAACTTATGCATATGAGTATTATAGGTTATAACATCAGGTTCACACCCAAAACATAACATTTCCTTAAAAAATTTTAAACCTTCATCCATGATCAAATTCTTGTAAAACACTTTAATCAAAATGTTAAAAATGGAAGTATCACGGATGAAACCATATGTGCTAAGCAAATCATCAAAAGACTTTGAACCATATTGGTCTATCCAAATTTGGGTAAAATTAGAAAGAGATTATTAAAAGTGAACAAAAATGGATAACGATCAATTGATTTCATCAAAGTGAAAAGCTTTAAAGATTTTTGAAATAACTCAGGTTGAGCATTAATTCTTAAATAAGTTGTAAAATGTCTTGTCATAAGATCAATTTTTTACTTAAATATTTGGCTTTGTAATGACACTAAGATGCCTTTTAATCTTAATTAAAGCAGCACATAATCACTCATAAGCAAAGTATTCTCATGCAAAAACTTATAATTATGTAAAAATAGAGAAAGACATAACTCATAAGAGGTTCTTTTAAACCATTATCACTTTTCTGATAAAAGTATACAAGGAAAATATAATGCTAAAGTTCTTTCAAATGTTTCCTGCACTTTTCTCCTCTTTTCCTCTAATAAGCCTTTAGCTACCCACATATATTTATAAGTTTGTAATTATATCCCAAACTACTTAAAATTACATAACTTGGTTGTTAAGTCAATCATGCTTTAGTATATACATGGTTTTATGGCTTTGTGACCAAGAAAAGTGCTCCACTTCCCTATTTTCATGCCTTATGATCAATTCCTTGGATATCACACTTAGACCCACTTTCTTCTACTTGGATGGCATAATCTACCCATTTTAAGTTATTCATAAGTGTTCTCATGTTTTTAGCTAGCAACACCTTTATATCTCATAAGTATTACCATGTTTTTACCCACATATGCTCCAATAGACCAAGTTTTCTTATTTTCAAGGAGAATATAGCATCAATACCGTGGATACCACTTTAGCTTGGTTATGCCTATGTTGCCATATTTTTTGGAGAGCACCACTTATAGTTTCCCTTATTTTGTAGTGCTTGATATATATGATGGCTTGGTCCACATGTTAAGCTCTTTTCCTTCCTAATAAGCTCACAACTAAACCTATAAAACATTAGCTTAAGTCTTAAGCCCATACACCAATAAATTATTGTCATTCAATTTTTGGATCACATGATATCTAATTTGCAATATACCTATACAGTGTTAGCAAAAACCACCATTTATCTCCCATTATTGGTTAACTTTCAAGTGAGGCAAGCATTGTCCTCTAAAAAGCATTAGAAAATATGACCTTTTGGTAAGAGGAAACACTTATATACCAAAGCCATCGTACTTTAAATTAGCCACATGCATAATCCCTTTAAAGATCATTAGGAAATCAAATGACCTTGTAACAGCAAACAGTGTTATGTTTAAGCTATCGCCATGTTGTTGATTGCATAATGCCACACATCTCCATTGCACTTTACCACATTGCCATCCATGCTTCAATCTCCAATTATTTGCTCACTTGACACCAACATCATAGCTTACACTTGACCTTACGTGACTTATTGCCATACATGTTGGCTTGACATTCACCTTGCTTCCTTTGATGTGCCTATCTCACACCAAACTTTATGCCAAGCCTTAGTGCAAGGTGCCACCAAATGCTTTTAGGCTAAGAGACTTGGGAGGCTAACAAACCACTTTAATCAATTAAAGTTAATATCTTTGTTGGTAGGGTGAGCTAGTCTTCCCATTTTTGCAACTTAAATGCCTTAGTAAGCTTAAATCTTATGGCTTTATTCCACAAATTTGACTTTTGTTGCTTATAAGTAATGTTACCCAAATCATTAACATTTTTAAGGTTTAAATTATACCTTGAATAAAATTCACAATGTATCCACCACTCCTTACTATTTTCAACTTTATTAAACAACCACTAAATTTGCATGGCTTCTAAGCACAGACTACTTTTTTTTTTTTTTTGTATATTTAAGTAGGTAAAAACCTCTTTGTAGTTTGTTACATGTTTCTTTAAAGTTTTTCCAACACATGGAGATTTACCTTACTTATCATAGCATTACTATTAAGCAATAATGTCACTACCTGGGGCTTAATCACCCTCAAAGCCATCAAATGTATAACATCTCCTTTTTTTTTTTTACCCTTACTACACCTATAAGATAAATAATATAACACAAGTTTCCCACCTTTCTAGTCGAATGCTTCTTGCTAACAATAAATCATTAATGATTCATATCTATTGATCATTAAGCCACCTAAATGAGACATCATTGTAATTTTTGTTTACATGAATGAATCCAATTCAAAGATCACATCAAATTCATCTAATGATATTGCACAAAAATCAAATTTACCAATTCATTAACCAAAAGTTACCTTAACTCTTTTTATTATTCTAAAAACATCACATGTAACTATGTTAACTGCCTTCACACAATTGCCACTCTTGCTTACATTCATTTCAAAAAAGCTTGCCACTCCTTTAGCTATAAAGGTGTGAGTTGCACTCAAATCCACTAATGCCAACAACTTTTACTTACCTAGTCTAATTCTACAATAAATCAAGTCAAGTTGGGAGACAAATTTTACATGTAATGACTTGATCAATTGTAAATGATTTATGCAAGAGGGATTACCATTATCCAAACTAGCATCACTATCACCCTTTTTTGCCACTAAGGCACTTAATTTCTCTCTTTTTGGACACTTCTTTGCCATTATCACTATCACCCTTTAACATGGGTCATTGTAAATAAAATAACTAGAATTTGATTCGTTTTTATCTTAGTCTAAAGCAAAAGTTGTCTTTCTCCTTATTGTCCTATTTTTCTTAATAGTCCACTCTTTTCTTCTTCCCTTTATCTTTAGGCTATTTACCATGACTAGAAAAATTAAAGGTATTGATTAAAAAATCAACCAAACCATTAATAACAATGATTAAGAAGGATATGTCATTTACATGTTGCCTTTTTAGCTTGACTTGTGCCCAAGGTTAGGGCCTTGATATAAAATCAAAGAGTTTATCCTTATTTAATATATTATTAATATCAAATATCAATGAGTTGAACTCCTTAAGATAGTTGTATACCATTACCATTATGCTTTAATCTCTTCAACAACTTTCTTATAACCCATCAGGTATTATAAGGTAGGAATTAATCATTCAACTTTTTTTGTTAGCATGTTTTAAGTTTTTATCTAAGTCCTACCCACACTTGCATTGTCATCAAGCTTAGTCCACCTTTATAGTTTCACATCCTTAGTAAGATACATGTGAGCAAGTGTTACCTTCTTCATATCAAGCATATGGACAATTTTGAAGTATTACTTTATATCCCACAGAAAGTTCTTAATTGCTTTAGCATTACATTCACCGTTAAGGGCTTTAAGTTCAAGCACCTTCATTTTTCATAAACCTTTTACCACCATGTTTGGTTGATTACCTATTGTTATCTTAAGAATAATAATCTCAATATGCAATATGTCAAGATGAAAGGTTACATTTAAAGGTATAGCCTCATATGCCATTATAAATTGAGAATATCTTCTTTGTGAGTTGATAATCTCCCACATATGGAAAAATACTCCTCTTAAGGGACATCACCAATCAATGCTTTGATTGGGTTATACTCGATCAAGACCTAATTCACCAACCATAGATTACTACTTGATGCTATGATACTAGTCATCATAAGGTCAATTTTTTACTCAAATTTTTGGCCTTGTGATGGTATCAAGACATCTCTTGGCCTTAGCCAAACTAACATATGTGCACACATAAGTAAATTATTTTCATTTAAGAACTCATAATTATGCAAAAGCAAAGAAAGGCACAACACATACAGAAATGTTCCTAAACTTTATTACATTATAAAAGTATAAAAAGGCAATATAATGTCAAACTCTCTCAAGTGTCTTTCACACTTTTCCCCCTGTTATTCTCTAGTAAGTCATTGGCTACATATATTTATTCTTAGAATTTGTAGATAACACCCCTAACTATTTAGGTTTTTATGACTTGGCTACCAAGCCAATTATGCCTTATACATGGCTTCAAATACATAGTTTCATGGCTTGTTGGCTTAAGAGGTACCCTAAATTCCTGATTTTCATGCTTTATGTTCAATGCCTTAAACATCATCTCTAAGTTGCCCATAAGTGGTTGATGAGGATTGTTTTAGGTCTTATACTAAGAGAGGGGGTGAATCAGTGTGAGATATTCCGTTTTTACAAATCCGTCTGAATTTAACCTTTATGACTTGTTAAAGTCAATGATCCAATTTTTTGTTTTTCTTCTTTATATGAGTACGATTGTACAAATAAAAAAGCAATGCGCTTGTGCAAGTATCTAAGAACACATGACAATTTTTATGTGGTTCACCCATTATGTGAGTACTATGTCCACAATATGATAGGATCACTCATAAATCACACAATCCACTCTTGTTATCAAGGGATACAACAATGTTATGGAAGGATCACTCCTTAACCATTTATAGAAGGACTACTCCTTAACCACTTATAACAATCTTTCGATTTATGCGCATTACTGCTTTTTGCACGTGGTGCTGTAGTACTCACATGTTACGTCTGTTATTCGTATGTGCTATTGTTGTTGGCACACACTACACCTGTTGTCCGTGTGCACTATTGCTTTTGTCTGCACACGTTGCTGCTATCTGCACATGCTACAACTGTCTACATGCATTGCTACTGTCTGCTCCCAATGCTACTGTTATCCATGTGTATTGCTACTATTTGTTCGTGTCACTGTTGCTATCTGCATATGTTACTGCTGTATGCTCGCATCGTTATTGCTATCCGCGTGCGCTGTTGCTATCTATAGGTGCATAACTTGTTACTGCACATTGTTAGTTGGTGCAGGACCCTTCTGCTCCACCTCTTGTCAAACTTTCTATTGCAATCTATAGGTGCACAACCTATTGTTGCACGTTGGTAAATGGTATAAGACCCTTGTGTTACTACTCCACCTCCTACCGGACTCACAAGCTGATGCTACCTCTTTCTAGTTTGTCTTCCTTGGCTACTTTATTGGTTTGCTAGTATGGCTGCTACCTTAGTGGTGTTTGTTGGTGTGGTTGCTGCCTTAGTGGTTTACTGGTGTAGTGGTTGGCTATTAATTCCCAAACCTACTACTGCATGTTCTGATTTTTTGCTTGATTCTTGAGCATGCTTTTGCTGCTAGGCAGCCCTTTAAGGTGCTGCTAGTTTACTAGAAAGCCTTCTGGATATGCTGGTGTGGTGGCTAGTTGCTATTGTCACCTTTATGAGGGCCAACTGCTGGTTTGTTGGTGACGGTCAGCTACTTTGCTACCTCTTTCTCTCCCTCTCAGCCAACTACTTGTCTCTTCATCTTGGCTGGTTGCCTTGCTCTCCCTGTTGGCCAACTGCCTTGCTTTTCCTATTGGTCAATTGCACCTCCCTTGGTGGCTACCTCTATTTTGGCTTTAGGTTTGTCATTTACCTCTATTTGGTCAACTCTCTTAATTTTCTGCAGCATACCCCCTTCTTGTAAGATGCATAGGGGTATTTATAGAGCCTTGAGATTAGAGTTACACAATTATCAATGGTCATCGTTGATTTCCAAAGGTTGCCCTACAATCAACAGCTAGATTTGAGTCTTGCAATTTAGGTAATGGTCAACAGTCAATCTTAATCCCTAAAATTTAGGGTCATGAACAGCATTAACTCCTCAATATCAAGGTTGACCTGTCATCACCAGTTTTTTCCAATGGCTTCTCTGAATCTCAATGACATTTATAACCTCAAATCAATACATATAATTGTGTGAGATGGTGTTGACAACAAATCCAATATTAACTATCAAAGATGGACTCAACAATAT
Source organism: Ceriops decandra (assembly GCA_020615895.1). Taxonomy (NCBI): domain Eukaryota; kingdom Viridiplantae; phylum Streptophyta; class Magnoliopsida; order Malpighiales; family Rhizophoraceae; genus Ceriops; species Ceriops decandra. The sequence goes on along the minus strand of JAHLGO010018620.1, from coordinate 23,913 downwards.
CCCCCTTTAAATTTATTGGCAACACATTAAATCTAACAATGCACATATAACAATTGTCAACATTTACTGCTCCCTCTGCACGTTGTTATTCATAGCTCCCTCTGAAACATGCATCACTTGCTACTCCCCCTTTTTGCTTCTTTCCCTTGATAAGTTCTCCCCCTTTATCAATTAAGCTACTTCCTTTTTTTTTATGAGCATACACCTTCTTTGGATTTATGCAAAATATCTCCCCTTTTGACAACAAATCCAAAGAATAATAGAAGAGGGAAGGGGAGAGATGTTAGAGAATACCTTAGCCTCTAGGGATTGGTTGAATACTTAAGTTCAGCCTCTTTTGTCTAAGATGTCCCATATTCCTATACCACAACAAATTCTCATTTTTGGTGCTTATGTAGCATGTGTCCTTGCTTCTAGAAACATGGTATAAATTTCCATTTTTTCTTTCACATATAATAAGGGCAACACCATCTCCTAGTCTTTTTACTGTGCAATTACTCTTGTAGAAAGTAACTTCATGTTATTCCCATAGCCTTGCATGGGTTGTAATTGTTGTCAACTAGGGTTAAGTGTACAAGAAAGTAAAGCCACATTAAAGGGCAAGAAAGTAAAAGTAAAGCCACATAGAGGGGCAAGAAAGTAATTTCGCAACGTAAGCCCTATTAGGGTTTCATGGAAGAGAGTATATAAAGGCCTTGGAAGACAAAACTAGGGTAAGGCCAACACAATTGAATACATGGCAAGAAGAGAGAGACAACAGGCCAAACACAAAGAAGAGACATCCAAGCCAAGAGACAACTGGCCAAACACAAAGGAGGAACTATCCAAGGCAAGGTGAATGGCAATAAGGAGAAGACATGGCTAAACAGTAACCAAAGGTGAACAAAAAACCTATTGTGACCAGCCAAAAGAGTATACACGGCAGAAAATAGGTGTTGGTCAGCCCAAGTGACAAAGCAAAGCAAGTAGGAGTCAGCCAAAACCTAGAGCAACCATCCAAAGCCAAAGAGGAAAACCATCCAAAAAGAGGAAAACTGTCCAAAGAGAGCACAGTGTAGCCATTAAAAGAAGCTATCGACGGAAAGAGAGAGAAAACAAACCCATGGTTGAAAAAGAGGAGAGGTCGGCAAAAATGAAGAAAAGAGGAGATGGATGAAGGCCCTAGACGACCGAATAGAAGACTGAAAGAGCAAAACGACAAAGCCGTTGGAAGAGAGAGAGAGAGAGAGAGAGAGAGAGAGAGAGAGAAACCCGACGGCCAAATTAGAGCAACCCGGCAAAAGGAGAGAGAAACCCATGTGGAAAGACACACCATTGGCACACCAGCGGTCAGCGAGGAGACAACATGGCAAAGAGGTAGAGAGAGAAACAAACAATCAGAAAAATAAAGAAACGGTTGAAAGAGGTGGATGACAAAATGAGTCAATAGCAAAATAGTGTGGACAGTGAGATAGATCTAGCTAGACGGTGAGAGAGATCTTGCTAGACAAAGAGAGAGAGACTGTCGGCAGAACAACAGAGATGGAGAGAAAAAGAGAAAACTGGCACACCACTGACACGCCCAAAACATGATACCAAAAAGAGACACCACCGGCGGAAGGAGAGAGAAACCTGATGGCTAAACAAGGAAGGAGAGAAAAACCCGTTATGGACAGAATAGAGGGGTGGACAGCTGATGAACAGTGACCGACAGAGAAGGGAGAAAATCCGATATGACCAAAGGAGGTGAGAAACAGATAGGTGAAGCGTGAGACAATGAGATCATGAGATAAGGAGACAAGTGATACCATGAGACAGTGAAAATAGGAGTTGTGTGAGACAATGTAAAGAAGAAATTCGAAGAAGCATTGAAAGAACTCAAAGTATTTCTAGATTTCTTCAAAAGAGGTTAAAGAGCATTGTAGTGAACTTCTAAGCGACAGTGGAGTAGCCTTCAATTCAACAGAAGCAAGACAAGTTAGAAGAAGGGTAGACACAGTAAGTGACACTCTTTGTATTGTATGTGGAAGCAAGTGAAGGTGAAGTATTGGCTTACTTCACAAGGAAATTCAAAAACAGGTCTAAGAAGGGAAAAGGACAGTTGTCCTTGAGATGTTATTGTTGTCGGCAGATTGGACACTTTGCTTCTTGGTGCAAAGTGAAACTCGATGATGAAGATAAGAATGGTGATGATGAGCAAAATTCAAGATGGAGAAGATCATCATTTAAATCAAAGAAGTCTAATAAGAAGATTACCAACCCATAAAAGAAGAAAAGAGGCTTATTTAAGAGTTATATGAGTCAGATAAAAGAAGTTGATAAGGAGGAAGATGAAGAATCATCAGATAAGCAAGCCTTTATGGCATCAACTCAAGGTGGTAGTTCAACCTCTGAAGAGGAAAAGGAGTTTGATGAAGAAGAACCAGATCTTGAAGCTGAGTTGGAAGCAACTTCAAAAGAGATAATCAGAAGGGGCAGAACAATAAAAAGGTTGGGGGCTCACATAAAACAAGTTGAAGCAAAGTCTAAGGAAGCTAAAAGTCAAAAGGATGAAATAAGGGCTGAACATATTAACTTGAAGAGAAGATTTCAAGAATAGATGTAAATATGTGAAGACCTTACAATAGAGCTTGGCTCAAGGAGTTCAAAAATTGAAGAAATGGAGATAGAGTTGCTAAGACTTCAGCAACAACTCAAAAAAAGTGAGGACAACTTGCATAATTTTGAAGTAGCAAGAGAAACAAGCTATACAAGAGAAAAGAAGAATGAGACTTTGCCATAAAAGTTGAAAGAGAAGGTTGTGACTCAAGTGAAGATAACTAAAGAAGAGAAGACAGTTATCAAACCAAAGCTAGGGCCAAAAATGATGCATGTGATTAAAAAGCAGCAGCCCATAGTTGCTACGTCTCAGAAAGAAAAGAAAGTCAACCAGCAGAGGGCTATGACTGAACTCAAGAAAAAGAAGAAGGTGACTAAAATGAAAGTCACACAAGCAAATAAGCCAGTTACTTTGCCTACACAGCAACTGATGAATAGAAGAAGACAAGCTATGATCAGACCCAAGAAGAGGCAGTTTCAAGGTCATTGTCTTTATTGTGGAGTTTAGGGTCATAAGGCAAGTAACTGCTAGTAGAGAAGGCCAGTATATGTCTTCAACTTGAGAAGATATGATGCTGCATACCGGGGGAGACAATACAAAATTCAGAGGAGAACACCTGTCGTGAGTTCTTGTACACACTATAAAAGACAAGGACACAATGATAAGGAGTGTTGGTGGAAGCCCAAACCAGTGGTTTCAAAGAACAAGTTTGCTATATTGGCAGACTTGGAGCAATGTGAAAGGTGCGTGCAGGATGACCATAATGCCAAGAGATGCATGACACTTCTCCATGAGCAAAAGAAGGCACTCAATGGCACAGTGAAAACAAGCAGTGCAGTCAAAGCTGAGAAAAAGGAGAAAGTTATCTTCCAGCTAGTTCAAAAGAAGGAATATGAAGCTAAAAGGGAGGTGGCTAATATAGCTGAAATTGTATTCAAAGTTGACTATAAGGATAAGTAGTGGATCCTTGATAATGGATGCACTTCACACATGATGGGAGACAAGAGTAAATTGTTAAAGCTAAACAGGTCAAGAGAAGGCAGAGTCAAGTTTCGCAATGATGATTTACTCAACATCAATGGTCAGGGGTCAGTAAACATTGAAAGAGGAAAGCTAAAAGATGTTCTACACATTGAAGGACTTAGATATAATCTAGTAGATGTCAGCTATAGGGTAGTATTACCATAAGGTAATATTCACAAAAATAGGTTGCCAACTAAAGAGTAAAGTAGGCAATACTGTTGCAGTTAGGAAGAGAGCAGCTGGAAATTTGTATGTGATTAATGAAGAAAGAGATCCTCTTGCAACTAAGATTGTGCAAGAAAGAAAGCCAAAGAAAACATAGACCAATGCTCATTAAGAAAATTAGATCATAAGTGACCCATCAGTAGGAGTTACAACAAGTGGAAGAATTATGGGAACTACTGTTTTACTCTCACAAGTTGAACTAAATCTGTTGAAGAGGCTACACAAGATCTAACTAAATCTCTATCCATAAAGCTATTTGAAAAGTACAAAATGAGTCTATCTGTGCAAATGCTTCCATTCAGGTGAATCCTCCATCTCTACTTTGTGAGTTTTTCGTATTTGCAATTGGTTGGCAAAGGGGGAGAGAAGCAATAGTACAAGGGGAGCTGTTAAGAAAGGGGGAGTTGAAATTGCTGCATAATGGCTTTTGTTATGAGTGTTGCCAACAATTACAAAGGGGGAAATTGTTGTTCCCACAGCCTTGTATAGGTTGTAATTGTTGTCAACTAGGGTTGAGTGTGCAAGAAAGTAAAAGTAAAGCCACATGGAAGGGCAAGAAAGTGACTCCACCACGTAAGCCCTATTAAGGTTTCATGGAAGAGAGTATATAAAGGCCTTGGAAGACAAAACTAGGGTAAGGCCAACACAATTGAATACACGGCAAGAAGAGAGAGACAACCGGCCAAACACAAAGGAGGAATTGTCCAAGGCAAGGTGAATGGCAATAAGGAGAAGACACGACTGGATAGCAACCAAAGGTGAACAGAAAACCTAGTATGACCAGCCAAAAGAGTATACATGGTAGAAAACAGGTGCTGGTCAGCCAAAGAGACAAAGCAAAGCAAAAGGAGTCGGCCAAAACCTAGTGCAACCATTTAAAGCCAAAGAGGAAAACCGTCCAAAGAGAGCACAGTGTAGCCGTTGAAAGAAGCCGTCGATGGAAAAAGAGAGAAAACGAACCCATGGTCAGCAAAAATAAAGAAAAGAGGAGATGGCTAAAAGGGCTAGATGACAAGAAGAAAGACAAGAAAAGCAAAACGGCAAAGCCGTTGGAAGAGAGAGAGAAAAAAAAGAAACCCGACGTCCAAATTGGAGCAAGCTGGCTGAAGGAGAGAGAAACCCGTAAGGAATGGCACACATCGATGCACCAGTGGTCAATGAGGAGATAACACAGCAAAGAGGTAGAGAGAGAAACAGACGATCAAAAAAATAGAAAACGGTTGAAAGAGGTGGACGGCAAAATAAGTCGATGACAAAACAAAGTGGATGGTGAGATAGATCTGGCTGGACGGTGAGAGAGATCTGACTGGATGAAGAGAGAGAGACCTTCAACAGAACACAAAAGAAGGAGAGAAAAAGAGAAAACTGGCACACCAACGACACGCCCAAAACATGGTACCAAAAAGAGACACCACCGGTAGAAGGAGAGAGAAACCCAACGGCCAAATATGGAAGGAGAGAAAAACCCGTTATGACCAGAATAGAGGGGTGGATGGCCGATGAACAGTGACTGGTAGAGAAGGGAGAAAATTTGATATAAGCAAAGGAGGTGAGAAACGAACAGGTGAGGCATGAGACAGTGAGATCGTGAGACAAGAAGAAGGGTGAGACCATGAGACGGTCAAAGCAGGAGTTGTGTGAAACAAAGTAAAGAAGAAATTCGGCGAAGCATTGAAAGAATTCAATGTATTTCTAGATTTCTTCAAGAGAGGTTAGAGATCGTTGTAGTGAACTTCTAAGTGGCAATGGAGCAGCCTTTTAATTTAACAGAAGTAAGACAAGTTAGAAAAAGGGTAGACACAGTAAGTGACACTCTTTGTATTGTACTTGCTTAGTAATTGCAATATTGAAAGGAACAAAGGATTAAGACATCCATTGTAATTGGAATTCTTAAGTATAGTGGATAGTCTTGGTAAGGGAGAGTCCTTACCATCATGGATATATGTCACGTTGACGAAATCACATAAATCTTGTGTGTCCTTACTTTGCTTTACATTCTGTGTTTTGAATTGAGTTGTAAACGCAGCTAAAGTATCAACCAACCCATAACTTAATGAAGACCTAAACAAGAACATCCGAATTGTCTATTAGGCAAGGTGTCTAAATAGTGACTTTGGGGACTATTGTGATTAGTAGGTAGCAATAGATCCATTTTAGTCGAGTCTGAGAAAGAGTTCACTTTTAAGAAGAGGTTGAAGTTGTTCATTTACTTGCTAATTGTGAATTATGGTGATATTGATTTACCCCCCCTCTCAATATCACAAAATAGTATATCCTAGGGAGAAGTCGGGAACTTCACTTCATATCCATCATCACAAAGCTGGCTAACACTAATGAGATTGTGTTTTAACCCTTCAACATAAAGCTATTTCTTTGATTTTAGCTTTTCTCCACTAATTTCAACAGCACTAATACCTTTAATCTTTAAAGCACCATCATTGCCAAATGTGACTTATCCTCCATCATATTTTACTACTTCCTTGAACATCTTAGAGTCTTCTGTCATATGTAAAGAGCATACATTATCCAAGATCCATGACTTTTTTTTCTTAGAAGCTTTTAAGGTTACTTCCACAACCATAATCATTTCTTTTCCTCTTCTTCTTCTTTGGCTAAATGTTGGAGCATGTGTATCTAACCTTTTCACATCTTCCATATATTTCTCCTAGCAAATCAAAACTATTTCTCAGTGGAATATGACTTCTTTCCTCTTGAGACTACCTCTTTACTTGATAAAGTCTCCCCCTAAACTCTTGCCTCACACTCCTCTTCATTATATGCCTAGTATTCTAACACACGTTAGCCTTATGCCCATTCTTGCCACAACTCCAGTAGAAACCTTCAAACCTAGATTTACTTCTTTTACCAAGTTCATGTCTTCTTTCTTTAGCAGCTGGTATGACAACCTTCTCTCCATCTTTGACAGTCTGTCTCCTATGGATGAGAGTCTTCACCACGTCTTTCCTAACCCATTTCAACTTGGGTTGGTCTTTCTTCTTCATCACATCATGTGCTTGCTTTCGAGTATAAATATAATTTTCTTTTTTTCTTTTACCTTCTCACTCGATTTTTCAATGTAACCAAGTCTTTTCTTCCCTATAAAATGAGGTCTTTGATTGCTTAGACACTCATTCAACTTTCTAGTAGCATCCTTCTTAATGGAATTTGTTGATGATGAGTCTCTTTTCACTTCCATGGCTTGCATAAAGCTTTCATCATGCTTCTTTAGCTCAAACTCGACCTTCTTGAGCTTGGCTTGCAAAATCAGTACCTCTTGCTCTTGTGCTATCACCTTAGCACCAAGATCTTCATGTATCTTTCCTTGCTCTGCCTCAAGTATAATCAGCTCCTCAATCCTCTTTAAGTGCTCCTCCTCTTTTGCTTCAAACTCCTTTTCTTTTACTTAAAGATTAGATTCATTAATAGTAAAATTTTCATATAGCTTTTTGGGATGTTTTACCTCTTTTTCCAACTTGTTGTTTTTGTGCAAACAAGTTCTCAATTCATTCTCAAGTTGGTACACTAACTCATCCTTATGCTCTTTTATTGATTCCTCATCACTTGAAGAAGAGTCTTGATCATCATTTACTTAAGCGACCAACACATCCTTTGCAGCCTCATCATTGGAATCATCATAACATCTTCCTAATCCTCTTTATCTAGCTTGTTTAGAAAATTTCTTCTTTTGGATCAGAAGAATTTGTCGTCCTCCTTGGGACTGGCTCATCATTATCCTTATTGTTTGCTTCTCTTCTCTTTAGGTAGTCCATGGTAAAGTGCCAAATTACTCTATAGTAAAGCACTTTAAGGCTAGTTTTTCCTTATACTTCCCTTTTTCTTTCCTCATATTGTTGGTGATGTATGTCATGACTCTATCTAGTTCATTATCACCATTTTCTTCTCCAAAGCTGTTGACGAATTCCTCTTCTTGGTCTTTAATCCTTAACTTTTTTATTGACTTGAAGGTCAACTCCTTCTTCTCTTTATACATCCTTTTTTTCTTCATTGGGGCTATTCTCATTTTATAAGCCACCAATATGCTATGCATGTCATTTAAGAGCAGCCTATCTAAATCTTTATCTTTTATAAAAGATACTTTTATGTTGTAAGTTTTTAGCAATGTTCTAAGTATTTTCCTCACCATAATGGTATCGTAGATCTCCTATCCATAGCCTTTGATGGAGCACACAATTTCATTGACTCTTATGAAGAAAGTCTCATCATTCTGCATCTTTATATCTTTAAATATTCTCCTCTAGATTTGTAACTTTACTTCCTTCACAACTTTGTCATTTTCATAAATGTTCTTCAGTATGTCCCAGATTTGCTTGGTTGTGTTGCACCCTATCACCTTAATGAATTCTTTATCTGACAAAGAGGGATATAAGGCATTTCTCACTTTTCCATCATACTCCAAATTCTTCTTATCAGTTGGCATCATAGGATAACCTTCAGTAATAAGGATAAAGTCACTAACAGTAGACTCAAACTCATCAAGCCCAAGGGATAATTTTTATGTGGTGTGTGAGCAACATCTATAGTGTGATAAGATCACTCCTAAATCACACAACCCACTCTTGTTATCAAAGGATACAACAATGTTGTCGAAGGATCACTCTTTAACCATTTACAATGATTTCTTAATCAATGAGTTAATCTTGATCACTCCAAGGGTATCCCACCCTTATTCAGCTAATTTATTAGGAGTTTATAATGAAACCTTTCTTAGAGAATGATCACTTAATGTGTATAGACTACTAGTGTAGAATATGGATCTTCTCCTTCCTTTATTGTTGGTATTGTTTCACACACTGTTGGTACTGCTTGCAAGAGCTGCTATTACTGCACATCATGCTACTCTGATGTTTGCATGTGTTGTTGCTACTATTTGTGCACGCTACTACTGTCTGCTCATGTCATTGCTATTATTTGCTTGTGTCGTTACTATTATCTGCACATACTACTGCTATCTATTTATGTTGCTGATACTATTTGTGCATGCTTTTGCTATCTACAGGTGCACAACCTGTTATTACACGTTGATAGCTAGTATAGGACCCTTTTGCTGCTACTCCACCTCCTGTCAGACTTGCTACTGCAATTTACAAGTGCACAACCTACTACAACATGTTTGTAGCTGGTGCAGGACCCTTGTGCTATTACTCCACCTCTTGTCAAACTCATAAGCTACTACTGAATCTTTTTAATTTGTCTTCCTTAGTTACTTTGTTGGTTTACTGGTACAGCTACCACCTTGGTGGTGTTTGCTAGTGCGGCTGTTGCCTTGGTGGTTTGTCGATGTGATGGCTAGCTATTGATTCTCAGACCTACTACTGCACATTCTAATTTTTACTTGATTCCCAAGCATGCTTCTACTGTCAGGAAGCCTCCTGAAGTGCTGCTGGTCTGCCAAAAAGACTCCTGGATGTGCTGGTGTGGTGGTCGACTGCTATTGTCACCTTCATGAGGGCTAGCTACTTTGCTACCTCTTTCTCTCCCTCTTGGTCAGCTGCTTGTATCTCCCTCTTAGTCGACTACCGTACTCTCCTTGTTGGCAGGCTGCCTTGCTCTCCCTCTTGGGTAGTTACCTTGCTCTCCCTTTTAGCTAGTTGCCTTGCTTTCCCTATTGGTAGCTTGCCTTGCTCTTCCTCTTAGCCAACTGCCTTGCTCTCTCTCTTGGTCAGCAATATAAGACCAAAGAGTTCAGTTCTAAAGTAGTGCTTGACATTGTACATACTGATTTATGTGGGTCGATGAAAACAAAAGTATTAAATGGTGAAGAGGTACTTCATCTTGTTTGTTGATGATCATTCTAGGACCTGCATTAGGCACCTTAAACATAAGTCAGAAGTTTTGAACTGTTTTAAGAGATACAGAAGATTGGCTGAAAATGAAAGTGGAAAGAAGATCAAAGTATTAAGGTCAGATCAAGGCACTAAATTTACAAATGAAGCTTTTGAAGATTACCTTAAGAAGCATGGTATTCACTATCAGATGGTAGCAGCAAGAACACCTCAACAGAATAGGGTGGTAGAGAGGAAAAATAGAGCTGTGGTTGAAATGGCAAGATTTACTAAGGCCCAATTTTGATAAGACTCCATATAAGCTATGGAATGGGAAGAAGAAAACAGCCAAGTATCTCAAAATCTTTGGCAGCCCATGTTTTGTGAAGAACAAGGAGCAAAACTTGGGAAAATTCAATGTTAGGTCTGATGAAGGCATCTTTGTGTGATACTCAGTAAAAACAAAAGGTTATAGAGTTTTCCTGTATAAGTTGGGAAAAGTGATCATGACTAGTGATATGAGAAAATGTGAGAATTGGAAAACAATGCAGAATGGAGAAGCTGAGGACAATGAAGAAGATGACTTGAAGATAGATGAAGAATTAAACCAACTTGAAGAAAAGGAACAAGAAGTAAGTTCAGACTCAAATAAGAGTAAGTCTGAAGATGAAGAAAGAGATCCTCTTGCAGCTAAGACTGTGCAAGAAAGAAAGACAAAGAAAACGTGGACCAGTGCTTATCAAGGAAATCAAATCATAGGTGACCCATTAGTAGGAGTTACAACAAGAAGAAGAATTATGGGAGCTATTGCTTTACTCTCACAAGTTGAACCTAAATTTATTGAAGAGGCTACACAAGACATAGCCTGGGTCAGAGCTATCAATGAAAAGCTAGATAAAATCGAGAAGAATGATACATGGGAGCTGGTTCCAAGACCCACTAACGAGAATGTCATATGAATAAAATGGGTGTTTAGGAATAAACATAATGAAAATGGCAAAGTGGAGAGGAACAAGGCCAGACTGGCTTGTAACGGCTACACTCAGATAGAAAAAGTAGATGTTGATGAAACTTTTGCACCAATGGCAAGGTTAAAAACTATTAGAATGTTCCTAACTTTAGTAGCACATAAAAGGCATAAAGTTTATCAGATGGATGTGAAATCATCCTTTTTGAATGGGCTCTTGAAAGAAGAAGTGTATATTGAACAATTTGATAGAATACAAATCAGTGAGGATGAGACACAAGTGTGCAAGCTGAAGAAAGCCTTGTATGGCCTTAAACAAGTCCCAAGAGCATGGTACAGTAGGCTAGATGCGTACTTAAGAAGGTTGAACTTCAAAAGAGGAATAGTTGATAAACCTATATGTGTTCAACTCAAAGAAAGGTCAACTGATAACCATAGTATATGTAGATGACATCATCTTTGGAGGAGAACACTTCGAGCTATGCCAAGATTTTGCATAGAAGATGAGAGAGGAATTTGAGATGTCATTGATTGGAGAAATGAATTACTTTCTTAGATTACAGATAAAATAGTGTAAAGAAGGTATTTTTATTTCTTAGACGAAATATGCCAAAGAGATGCTGAAAAAGTTTAGTATGGAGAATAGTAGACCTATTAGTACCCTTATGACAGTGGGCTATAAGTTAACAAAAGATCAAAAGGGAAGGAGTACAAGCCCTACAGAATACAGGAAGATGATAGGGAGTCTTTTGTACCTTACAACATCAAGGCCTGATCTTATGCAAGTTGTGTGCATTGCCAGCAGATTCGAAGCTAATCCTAAGGAATCTCATATGCTGGCGGTGAAAAGAATCCTAAGATATCTCAAAGGGACACTAAAAATAGGTTTGTGGTATTCGACCATTGATTCTATAAAACTACGAGCATACATTGATGCAGATTAGGTAGGAAGTATAGATGACAGAAAATCAACCAGTGGTTGCAACTTCTACTTGGGTTCAAAGTGTGTTGTATGGTTAAGTAGAAAGCAAAACAGTGTTGCTTTGAGCACAGTTGAGGCTAAGTATATGGCTGCTTGTGCAACATGTACTCAAGTGATATAATGCAAAGACAATTGGCAAACTTGGATATTGATGTGAATTTACCAGTGAGTGTACTTTGTGATAATCAAAGTGCTATTGATCTCAGCAAGAATCTGGTTCAACATTCAAGGAGCAAGTATATTGACATCCAGTATCACTTCATCAAAGATCAAGTGGAACAGGGTACAATTTAGTTGGAGTATATTGGCACTAAAGATCAAATTTCATATATTCTAACTAAACCTCTATCCACAAAGTTGTTTGAAAAGTACAGAATGAGTCTGTTTGTACAAATGCCTCCTCAAGCATGAAGTTCAGATGAATCCTCCATCTCTACTTTACTAGTTTTTTTTGTAATTGGTTAGCAAAGGGAGAGAGAAGCAACAATGTAGAGGGAGCTATTAAGAAAGGGGGAGTGCATATTTAGGGGGAGTTATAATTGCTACATAATGGCTTTTGTTATGAGTGTTGCCAACAATTACAAAGGGGGAGATTGTTGTTCCTACAACCTTGTATGGGTTGTAATTGTTGTCAACTAGATTTAAGTGTGTAAGCAATTTGAAGCTACATAAAGGGGCAAAAAAGTAAATCCATCGTAGTAAGCCCTACTAGGGTTTTCATGGAAGGGAGTATATGAACCCAAACCCTTGGAAGAAAAAAGAGATATACAGTATAATAGAGTGAGCACGGCAAAACACCACTTACAAAAAGAAAGGAGACTCGGTTGGATGGTGAGAGAAAAAACCTATGAGAGACGTACAACCATCAGGAGAGAAACAGACGACATAGTAAGGAGAAAACCATATGATGGCAAGAGAGAGAAACCCGTGAGAAATGTACAACCACTAGCAAGAGAAAAGACAACAACACAACAAAGGAACGCATGACAAAAGGAAACCTATAAAAGATGATACACCACTAGGAGAGAAGACAACATACCAATGGCAAAACCAAAAATGCACCACCCCTAGAAGAGAAGAAAACTAGAAACATGAAGTGAGGGAAAAAACCAAAAACTAAAGACCAGTGGAATCATGAAAAGGAAAAGAAGAGTAGATCTGGTATTCATGAGGCTTGAGAACAGCGAAGCGGGTGCAGATCTAAAACATGAGACCAGAACGTGTGACGGTGTAAGACCAGAATGGGTGTCGGCGTGAGACCAAAACATATGTCAGCATGAGACCAGAACGTGCAACGGTGTGACTAATCAAAAACATGGGGCAGGCCGTAAGACATGAAACTTTAGACCAAAAGCATGAGTGCAAGCCGTGAAGCTGTGAGATGATGAAAGTAAGAGTTGTGTGAAACAACCTAAAGAAGGAATTCGATGAAGCATTGAAAAAAAAACTCAACTTATTTCCAGATTTCTTCAAGAAAGGTTAGAGAGTGTTATGGTGGACTTCTAAGCGGTAATGAAGCAGCCTATTCAATTCAACAGTGGCAAGACAAGCTAGAAGAAGGGTAGACACAATAAGTGACACTCTTTGTATTATACTTGCTTTGTATTTGCAATAATGAAAGGAACAGAGGATTAAGACATCCATTGTAGCTACATTGTGAATATTGAGAGTACTATACAGGTATTCTTAAGTATAGTGGATTGTCTCGGAAGAGGAAGAGTCCCTACCTCTGTGGACGTACGTCACATTGACGGAACCACATAAATCTCTTGTTTCCTTACTTTGATTTACATTTTGTGTTTTGAATTGAGTTATGAATGCAGCTAAAGTATCATCAAACCCATAACCTAAAGAAGACCTATTCAAGAACATCTGATCTATCTAATTGGCAAAGTGTCTAAAAGGTAACTTTAAAGACTATTATGATTAGTAGGTAACAATAAATCTACTTTAGTCGAATCTGAGAAAGAGTTCGCTTTTGAGAAAAGTTTGAAGTTGTTCATATACCTGCGTATTGATAAGAGCTAGAATACTAAATAAGTGGAATACTTTGGCTTAAATTATTAGAGTATATTTTTAAGGGTTGTTATACTGATTCACCCCTCTTAGGGTAAAGTTGGGAACTTTATTCTTCAATTGGTCTAAAGCATATATGTATTTATGTAAAGTGAAGAAGGTTGATACTATAAAATCACAATTACAAATATTACAAACTACCAGAATTGAAAGCAAATCAAGTGTAAATACTATTATTACTATTTCTCTTTTTGAAATATTAAATGTGTATACTAATTTTACAATACTCATGCAAAAAGATATTAAAAATATCCAAAATCAAAATAAGTATATTAATTGAATGCTTCATTTTATAACTCAACAAATTAATATCATAAAAGTAAAGTTACCTTGTCCTCTATTATTAATAGCTTCACCTTCTAAAATTACTATAACTAAACCTTTATTTACATCATAAAAAATCCTAGAAAATAATAGATTAAGATTAAGATGAGCTTTTAAAAATAACAATATAAAACTATAATATGTAAATGATAAAAAGGAAAATGTTCATTTATTATAAAAAATTGAGTTAGAAGTCAAAAGATAGAAAAAATTAATTTCAAGAATGTTTTACTACTAATAAAATGCATAATTACACAAAGTTATAATAGATCTAAAATTAAACATTACTATAATGGATAAACTCTTTTAAATATTCAAACCAAAGATAGATCACATCAAATTTAAGCTCATTATAATGTTCATGGTATTTATAAATGAAATATAGATGGTTACAGTGAACATAATATTATGAACCTACTACCAAAAATAACAATGACTTTTACAACTTATCAAACAAAGGGAAAATTTTATTTAAGAAATTAAAATCATTATTAGTTCATTCAATTTAACACTTCTTACTCTAAGTACTTTCCAATTTGGTTTCATAATTAATGGATATTTAATTGAAAAAGTCTTCTTTGTTATAATAAGTTTTCAAATGTTTGAAAAAAGTACCATGGACACTTATATTTAAGACATGCTTATTTATTTTTAATTAAACTCCATACATTATAAGTTGAAATTATTAAATTGTTTAAAAATATTCTTTGATATATTAGTCATGTTGGTTAGACAAATTATTATAAAATAATAGGCATAACTCTTTGCAAATAAAGTTTGCAAAGATTAGTTACTTAATGGTTATGAAAATTACAAGGAAAAATTATGCCAACACCTAAATATTATGACTATAGTTTCATTTAAAAAAGAATATACGCAAAAGTTAAAAGAAGTATTATCACAATTCTCTGACCAAGAGAGTTACACTACTTAATTAGACCTATATTATGACAATGAAAACTTAAACTATAGATCATATATGATAAGGTATCTTTACCACTAACTTGACTTTAATAATGAGTGACATGTTTGTTAACTTTTAAAATGCATGTATCAATCACCTCTAATAATTTACGTATCAACTATCTTTGATAATGTAATTCTATGTTCTTAATCTGTTATTCAAATTTTTTATAAATGAACATTTATATCGAGTTTATAAATAGAGTCTAAAAAAGGATAGATGTAGAGTAGTTGTTTTTTTGAGTTAGAATCTCGTTAAAAACTTTATGTCTAATTTCCATGTCTTCTTTAGAGTGTTTTGGCTATTTGGCTAATTGAATTGGATAAAAAAAATTTAAGATTCTAATTTAAATGTATAAAAATTATACTTGATTTAGTTTTTAAAAAATTATAATTATCAATATATATAAAATAAATAAGTGACTATTTAAGATATAATAATAATTTATTAACATTTATTTGTTATTAATAGTTTCCCTAGTAATAATTTTTAATATTGTTAAAATAAAAATATATAAAATAATATTTTAGTTTGGTTTGATTAATTACAAGTTTTTTAAATTGAATATTGTAACTAAATTAAAAATGTTAGTTTACATCAATTTAATTAACTAATTACAAAATTTAGTTTACTTAATTGAAATTTTGGTTCGATTTAATTCAATTGTCTATTAACTAAATTTTTTGATATTGTAACATCCCTTTTTCTTTTTTCTATATTAAAAAACATAATTTTTTCAATAGTAAAATCTATTTACAATTCATGAGATGATGCCTTAAAAACCAAATGAATGAGTACTTTGGGAAATAATATATCCCAAAAGTGCTAGCATCCTTTATTAAATCATAATTTATTGTGCAAATTGAAATGGACTAAACCAAATGAAAATAATTTTTGAGGTCTTTCTTTGTGGTTGAAATCAAAGAAGATATTTTCTTTTTTTTTCTTCAATCTAAAAATTGTTAAGTTTTCCATGAAAGCATTATATGTTGTGTTAATATCTTCTTAAAAAATATGATGGTTAATTTATCATTTCTTTTTCAAATAACAAAAGAATAGTGTTGACCTTACTTCTAATTTGAACTAAAAAAATGAAAAAAGAAAAAAGACAAGCACTTTAATTATATGCAAATTGCAAACCATATAATTAAAAAAGAAAGGTTAATATATAAATAAATTATCACTTTTATGTGTTTTCTTAAATATAATACAACTTTTAAAAGATAATAGTTTAGTTCCCATAAAATTATTTTTTAACAAATTTAATGCCCTATTAATCTTAAAAGAAAATGCTTGTGGTAGGAAGGTAGAGATCCAAATCTACAAACAAAAAACAAAAGGTGGTGAAAAAGGAAAGATGAGATTGAAAGATAGGTGGAAGAGGAGAGAAAGAAAAAAATTAGAGAACATTTTAAAGTTTTTTTATCACTTATTTATTTTTAAATTTTTATTAATTATAATTTAAATGACATGTGTCATATCGCATAGTCAATGTTTTAAACGTTGGCATGCCATTTTTGCGTACTAATAGATTCCATTAGGTTTTATTAATGATATAGTAGATTTATTACAAAAAAGTTTTATGAAAGCCAAAATACTATTTTTTAAAAATCGTTTTATATTTGAGAAAATATGCAAAAATAGTGATTTATTTATATATTTACCCTAATATGAAAATAAAAACAATACTTCAAATTAATGAAAGAAAAACTAACTTTAAACAAAAAAAAATGTATCAACAATAATATTATTCATGTATTTCCTTTTTTATCTTCTAAAAAACAATTACTACTAGCATGAATTAAGTTAAATATCTTAGTCATACATTTTACATTTTCAACTTAAATAAAATAATATTGAATTTGTTGGTGAACTTAACTAAAATTATATTTCATTTGTATTGGCATTTGTTTGATAATTTAACCATATATATAGATATATGATAAAGAATTTTGAATTATCCCATAAAAAAATAATCCTACAAATTCACCCATAAAGTTATTAATATATGAATTTTATCATATTAAAAAGAATCAAAAGCATGGGTAAAGTGAAACTTATATGTATTTAGCAATTTTTTCAAAATTTAATACTCAAGTATAATTAGTAATTGTAACAAACATTTGAAGATATATAAGTTATTTAAATCTTTTAGAAGGTCAATTCTAGCACATAAATGTCAATTGTCCTTATTTGAATTAAAGATTCTATATTCCTCCTACCTAAGGCAAGAGTATGAAAAAGATATAATAAATTATTATTAAACATAACTAATCAAATAAGAGATAGCTAGCCATGTTCTCTTTTGTGCATACCTAAGAACAAAACAAACATTAGCATAGATCTTTCAATAAGGAAATCAAATCCTCACATATAAATAACAAGCTTTAAAATTTATAACTATATGATAGAATTACAATCATTTGACGAGTTTTTGTCACTCTCTGCATAAAAATGTGTGTAGCTAAAATACAAAATTAACAGCTATAAACCAAGGTACTTCCAAAATCCAATAACTACAATAAATACTAAAAACTAATCTAACATAAACAAAGCTAACTTAATCCACTTGAACTTTAACTTGACCTAATTCGTATTCACTAAAATAATTCAATTGACTCATAATTCAAAATAATTTGACTTCAAAATAATTGTGAATCCAAAATAATTTGAAACTTGAATAACTTAAATTTCAAATAATTCAAAATTCCATAACTTAAATCCTAAAAACTTGAATTTAATCCTAAGAAAAACTAAAATTCAAAATTTCAATTGATTCTAATAAAGGTCTAAATTTTCTTGATATTTTTTACTATTAATCAAATTTTTTGTTGCTTACCTTTTTAGTTGATTGAATTTTATTAATGAATAGCAATTATATTTTGATTTATGCATAAATATTTGAAATATGATATCATATAACTTGTTTATTCAAATGTATCAAATATAAGTTATTTAATTTTTTCATTAAGGATACCTTAGTGGTTAATAACTTCAACTTATATTCTTAAGGTCTTAGATTCTAATCCTAGGAAAGGAATGTAAGACTTATGTGAATAGGAAAAACTATTCCCATTATGCAAATAACAATCTAATGAGTCGTTTAATAGACATAAAAAAATTAATGTAACACACTTGAAGTGATAAAATTTGCAACATTAATATAAGATATAGTTTGAAAATTTTGTAACCTTATTACTACTTAATTTTATCATAAAGATTTTATTCGAGATTTAGATATTTCATGATATTTTAACATAATTTATAAATGTGTTATGCTATTATAATTAATAAATTTGTTATTTTTGCCTTTTAACTATTTTTCAATTGAGTATTTTGATAATTGTAGCTTAAAAACTATAAAAATTTTTAAATTTATGGCATTAAATTTTATTTCTTTCAAATATATAAACATTGAAATTAGATTATTCTATTTCTAATTATTGCCTTATCAATACACTTAAACATAATATTCAACAAAGTATAAATCAAATTATATAATTTAGATATTGAAATAATATTTACATTAATTTATAATTTTTAACAAAAAAAAAAGTGTAATATTTTTCTCACTAATTAATTGTTTATTATATTAATAACAAACAGTTATATTAAGACATTTAAATACATAATTAACTTTTGCGTTTAGACTATGACATAAAGAATAAGTTATTAGGTTAGCTTGAGAGAAACTTGAGAGACATTGTTGTTCTCACAGCTTTGCATGGGTTGTAATTGTTGTCAACTAGGTTTAAGTGTGTAAGAAAGTAAAGTCACATGGAATGGCAAGAAGGTAAAAGCCACATGGAGGGGCAAAGACGTAAAATCTACATATAAGGGCAAAATAGTAAATTCATCCTATTAGATTTTATGGAGAGTATATAAAGGCCAATATAATTGCTTAATACTGTAGCCGCATAGTAGCCATTGTGGACAGTAACCGTCATGAACAGTAGCTGACAAGTGAGCAGTAGCCATCGTGAACATCATAGCAGTCGTAGGAGATAGGAGAGAAAATGAAAATTGAGCAAATCGAAGCAGACCGGCGGAAAGAGAGAGAAATTCGACGGCCAAAACAGACAGTCGACAAGGATGTGGTACACGGCAACCCTACACCATCAGTAGAAAAGAGAGACAATCAAAACGGTTGGCGAAGGGAGGTGACAGCAGAACGATACGAAAGGGAGAGAGAATTGTTGGCAAAAACAGAACCATCGAGAGAGAGAAAGAGGAGATGGCCGAGGGAGAGCTGAACGAAGAAGAATCATTGAGAAAGAAAGGGGAGACGACTGAAAAAGTGAGCAGAACGGCAAAAATAGACAACCAGCAGAAACCCAAGAACAACCAAATCGGAGTCAACAGGAAGGAGAGAAAGAAAACCCGATTCGGCCGACAACAGAACAAGTGGAGAGAGAAAAGTAGATAGACAATCCGTCGTCAGAAGAATAGGGGTGGCCGGCCAAAACACTAGAGACCCGATGGCTAAACAAGGGAAGGAGACAAAGAGGTGAACAGCTAAGTGGGTGAACGTAAAAGAGATGATACGGCCAAAATTAGATCCAACTAGACAGTGAGATAGATCTAACTGAACAATGAGAGAGATCCAGCTGAACGAAGAGAGAGAAGCCACCAACAGAATTGAAGATGGACAAAGAGAGAGAAATCCAATGATAAGAGAAAGAAATCCAGCAGGACTGTGAGAGAAATCCAGTGGTAAGAGAGAGAAATCCAACAAGAAGAGAGAGAAATCCGACTGGACAGCAAGAGAGAGAAGCGGATAGGCAAGCTGTGAGACAGTGAGATCGTAAGACAAGGAGACGGGTGAGACTATAAGATGGTGAAAGCAGGAATTGTGTGATACAACATAGAGAAGGAATTCTGTGAAGCATTGAACTCAACATATTTCTTGACTTCTTCAAGAGAGGTTAGAAAGCATTGCGGTGAACTTCTAAGTAACAGTAGAGCAGCCTTTCAATTCAACAAAGGCAAGACAAGTTAGAAGAAGGGTAGACACAGTAAGTGGTACTCTTTGTATTGTACTTGCTTAGTAATTGCAATAGTAAAAGGAGTAGAGGATTAAGACATCCATTATAACTGAAATTCTTAAATATAGTGGATAGTCTTAGTAAGGGAGAGTCCGTACCACCGTGGATGTACGTCACGTTGACGGAACCACATAAATCTCGTGTGTCCTTAATTTGCTTTATGTTCTATGCTATGAATTGAATTGTGAACGCAACTAAAGTATCAACCAACCCATAACCTAATGAAGATCTAAACAAGAACATCTATATTATCTATTAGGCAAGGTGTTTGAAAGGTGACTTTGGGGACTATTGTGATTAGTAGGTAGCAATAGATCTACCTTAATCGAATCTGAGAAAGAGTTTGCTTTTAAGAAGAGATTGAAGTTGTTCACTTACTTACTAATTGTGAATTGTGGTGATACTGATTCACCCCCCTCTCAGTATTACAAACTAGTAGATCCTAGAGAGAATTCGAGAACTTCAATTGGTATCAGAGCACAGGTTCACCAGTTTGAAACTTAACAGCTTGGGGTACTAGTTTGAAGGGATCTAGAAGTTTGACTTGTTCAGCATACTGAAAAATGGAACCCAGTACCAGCACTAGCACCACTTACAGCAAGAAGGTTCCAATCTTTAACGGAACCAACTACCATATGTGGAGAGTAAGAATGCAAGTGGTATTTATAACCATGGGCATGAACGTGGTGAAATATATACAGGAGGGTTTTGTGGCTTTAAAAGAAGGTAAAGACCTAACTCTAGAGGAGTTAAGGTAGTTTGAGATAAATGGGAAGGCCTCAAACGTCATCATTTCAACATTGACAGATGCGGAGTATGCTAAAGTGATGGATTGCAAATCTATTAAGGAGTTATAGGACATATTGCAGAATGTCTATGAAGGTGATGGCAGAATGAAGGACGCTAAGTTTCAAGTGTTCAAGGAGAGATATGAATCTCTTAGAATGCAAAAGAATGATACGGTCCAAGAGTTCTTCACCACGGTTATTAATGTTGTGAACGACCTGAGAAGTGATGGTAAGAACAAAAAGGACTCATCCATTATGAAGAAGATAATGAGAATTCTGCCTGAGAGGTTTGCCTCAAAAGTAGCAGCCATAGAGGAGAGTAGAGATCTCAATTCTATGTCTCTGCATGATCTCCAGTGCAATCTCATTGCATATGAGATAAGAATAAAGTCAGTTGAAAGCTCTGCAACAACGAAGGTATTAAAGGATGCAACTTTCAAAGCTATGAAGCACTTGAAGATAAAAGAAGAGGAAGAATCATCTAGTAAGGATGATGATGGTGATGAGGAAGAAAGTGAAGGTGAAGTGTTGGCTTACTTCACAAGGAAATTCAAGAAGGGGTCTAAGAAGGGAAAATGACAGTTATCCTTGAGATGTTATCAGTGTAAATAGACTAGACACTTTGCTCTCTAGTGCAAAGTGAAACTTGATGATGAAGATGAGGATGGTGATGATGAAGATAAAGATGGTGATGATGAGCCAAATTCAAAATGGAGAAGACCATCATTCAAATCAAAGAAGTCCAGTAAGAAGACTGCCAACCCATAAAAGAAGAAGAGAGACTCACTTAAGAGTTATGTGAGTTAGATAAAAAAAGCTGATGAGGAAGAAGATGAAGAATCATCAGATCAGCATGCCTTTATGGCATCAGCTAAAGGTGGTAGTTCAACCTCTGAAGAGGAAGAGGAGGTTAATGAAGAAGAGACAGATCTTGAAGCTAAGTTGTAAGCAGTTTCAAAGGAGATAATTAGAAGGGGTAGAACCATAAGAAGGTTGGAGGCCTATATAAAACAAGTTGTAGCAAAGTCTAAGGAAGCTGAAAGTCAAAAGGATGAAATAAGGGCTGAACATATTGACTTGAAGAAAAGATTTGAAGAACATATCAAAATATGTGAAGACTTACAGTAGAGCTTGGCTCAAGGACTTCAACAATTGAAGAAATGGAGATAGAGTTGCTGAAACTTTAGCAATAACTCAAAAAGAGTGAGGAGAACTTACAGAAGTTTGAAGTGGTAGGAAAAACAAGCTCTATAAGAGAAATGAAGAATGAGACTTTGCCACAAAAGTTGAAAGAGAAGGCTGTGACTTAGGTAAAAATAACTGAAGAAGAGAAGATAGTTATCAAACCAAAGCCAGGGCCAAAAATGTTGTATGTGGTTAAAGAACAACAGCCCATAGCTGCTACGTCTCAGAAAGAAAAGAAAGTCAGCCAGTAGAGGGCTACGACTAAACAAAAGAAGGAGAAGAAAGTGACTAAAATAAAGTCACACAAGCAAAGAAGCCAGCTACTTTTCCTATACAGCAAGTGATGAACAAAAGAAGACAAGTTGTGATTAGACCCAAGAAGAGGCAGTTTCTAGGTCATTGCCTGTATTGTGGAGTTTGGGGTGAGCAACTGTTGGTGGAGAAGGCCAGTATATGTCTCCAATTTGAGAAAATATGACGCTGTATATAGGGAGAGACAATACAAAATTCAAAGGAGAAAACCTATCGTGAGTTCTTGCACATATTATAAAAGGCAAGGACATATTGACAAGGAGTATTGGTGGAAGCCCAAACAAATAGTTTCAAAGAACAAGTTTACGGTATTGGCAGGCTTTGAATAGTGTGAAAGGTACAGGTAAAATGGCCATAATGCCAAGAGATGCATGACACTTCTCCCTGAACAAGAGAAGGCATTCAATGGCACAGTGAAAATAAGTAGTGCATTCAAAGCTGAGAAAAAGGAGAAAGCTATCTTTCAACCAATTCAAAAGAAGGAATATAAAACTAAAAGGGAGGTGGCTAATATAGCTAAAATTGACTCAAAACTAACTACAAAGATAAGTAGTGGATCCTTGACAATGGATGCACTTCACACATGACAGGAGACGAGAGTAAATTGTCAAAGCTAAATAAGTCAAGAGAAGGAAGAGTCAAGTTTGGCAATGATGATTCACTCAACATCAGTGGTCAGGGATTAGTAAACATTGGAAGAGGAAAGCTAAAAGATGTTCTACACATTGAAAGACTTAGATATAATCTAGCATCTGTTAGTAAACTATGCAATGAAGACCATAAGGTAATATTCACAAAAACAGGTTACCAGCTAAAGAGTAAAGAAGGCAATACTATTGCAGCTGGGAAGAGAAAAGTTGGAAATTTGTATGTGATTGATGAAGAAAGAGATCCTCTTGTAACTAAGACTATGCAAGAAAGAAATCCAAAGAAAACATGGACCAGTGCTCATTAAGAAAATCAGATCACAAGTGACCCATCAGTAAGAATTACAACAAGAAGAAGAATTGTAGGAGCTACTGCTTTACTCTCACAAGTTGAACATAAATTTGTTGAAAGAGTACATAAGATCTAACTAAATCTCTATCTACAGAGCTATTTGAAAAGCACATAATGAGTCTGTCTATGCAAATGCCTCCTCAAGCCTGAAAATCATGTGAATCCTCCATCTTTACTTTGCAAGTTTTTCAAATTTGTAATTGGTTGGCAAAGGGGGCGAGAAGCAATAGTGCAGGGGGAGCTAGTAAGAAAGATGGAGTGCATATTTAGGAGGAGTTAAAATTGTTACATAGTGACTTTTGTTGTAAGTGTTGCCAACAATTACAAAAAGGGAGATTGTTATTCCCACAACCTTGTATGGGTTGTAATTGTTGTCAACTAGGTTTAAGTGTGCAAGAAAGTAAAGCCACATGGAAGGGAAAAAAGGTAAAAGCCACGTGGAGGGACAAAAACGTAAAATCTACATAGAAGGGCAAAATAGTAAATTCACCCTATTAGATTTTATGGAGAGTATATAAAGACAAATATAATTTCCTAATAATGTAGCCGCACAGTAACCATTGTGGATAATAACCGTTGTGAACAATATCCGACGAGTAAGCAGTAGCTGTCATGAACAACCGTCGTCGGAGATAGGAGAGAAAACAAAAATTGAGCAAATC